>JAOPHQ010003130.1:387500-526609 GCA_030340625.1 Merluccius polli | reverse complement strand
CCCCTGCTAAATCACACATTTTACTGGATAACAATTAATACATTAATACGTTTTACACCACAAAATATTTTTTAAGAAAATGAAAAACGTTATATGCTGTTTCCATTCAATTAGATAGACAATGTTGCCTTCAGAAGCAAACTAATTAGTTGGGTGATCTATTGTAGTGGATAGTAATAATGGTTCAGAATGAACAATCATTGATGTCAATATAATACACCTCTTTTAGAGAGGGCCCTCATATAGTTAATGAAACTTAGGGCAAAGACTCAACCATAATGACCAGAAGTAAAAAACAAGTTATAGCAAAGCAGATAAGAGGAGAAAACTGATTACATTGGTCAGAAAAATTACATTAAAGTTTTTGACTTAATAAAAACCCTTACTTGCACACTCAACATTCAGGCATGACCCATGAACCCCAATCCCAAAAGTGAAGAATACTTTTATAGTCTGTCACTTCAATCTTGGAGTGGCAGTGATCCAGTTCAAAGAGTCTGTGCTGAGACTTGAAAATGCTATGAAGTCCATGCAACTTGATAGAGTTCAAACTGATTTGCCAATGTGCACACAACTGTGTGTGTGTGTGTATCACTGTACTTAAGAGTTGTCAATTTGTTCAGCTACTCTCTGCTGACCATTTTAGACCTGTGAATAAAAGTGTTTCCTCTTAGGCTATACATTACATTATGTGACTAGAAAGACACCAACAAATCTGAGAAAACTAACTGACCAGCATTTGGTTTACAAAGGCAACAGTATTATGCAAAAATAGAAAGCAAGAAACATATTGTTTCTTTATGAACTACCAGCATCACATTAAAAAATAATGAGGTGTCAACAATAAATTAATAATAAATAAAGAATGATTTAACATTGGCTCAAATCACCCCAAAAGCAAACCCATACACAATGTCACTTAAACCTTCTCTCCCCTTTAGCCTTAAACATCTCTGCAGATCACCCCTTCTACTTTGGGAGAACCAAGCGTAAACGTTTCAACATACTGTGTTTTGAATCTGCACCATGAAATTCAAAATTCACGACCTACTTCTTCTCCTTTGGATTTACTGGCATGCTACCAATGTTTAAGGTGCATGCTGCCACCTACTGTACCGGAGTGTGTACCATCATGACTTACTGTAAACCTGCTGATATAAAGCCCTTTGAAACTGTAATTGTTTGTCCCCTGTGTCTTACAGACAGTTCACAAAGTAAGTTAATAATAATTAGTATTATTTAGGGGTGCTGAGAGGAAATGTAGGTGTGCTTGAGCACCCCTAAAAATAATCTAAAATCGCCAATGGGCTTTCAGTTAAATGCATGCATATTTCTGTAGGCCTATTATATGATGGTCAACAGCAAAAATATAATATTTTTTAGGCATGAACATTCGTAACTCAGTTCTTATTCTTTAACTGTAATCAAATAGGAAATTGACTTATTGACCCTTTGATTGGAGCTTTAATGAACTCAACATCAATAGTGTTTCAATGTATTGGTCTATGCTCATTGCTCTTTTTTCTCATTTGACCCCAGCAGCCTCCCCCAGCCTTGACGTCCATCATGGCTGGCTGTGGTGCATGGGGGTGCACCAAGCGTTCAGAGAAGGGTGTCAGGATGTCACTTCCATGCTGAAGGATAAGTCAAAAATAGCTGAAGTGAGCAGATCACAACCATCACAAACGACTACAGGTGGTGAGAGATGACATGAGGTGTTTGGAGGATGCAAAGCACTCCATGTCATCCAACAGTGCAGTCTTTTCTAAACCATCTCCATTACACTAATAGGTGGTTCTATATTTCTATTTCTAGCAATTGAAGCCCGGGGTCCACTGCTGCTAGCTAACAATGTTTGGAACTATTGAGTGTCTCCATTTCTGTAAATCATTGGCACGATGGAGTGAACAGAGATTATGTAATTCTCTCTCTCTAACAATGTAACAGCCCCAGTTTATGTTTTGTTTTAAGTAAACACCTTAAAGGTGCTGTAGGTACATTTTAAGAGCATTCATTTGAGTGTAATTTGTTAGAAATGGCTAGCCATCTGTCAGCTATTAGTTAGTGAAATGCTCTGTGAGAATATCTGTTTCCCGTTGACTGTGCCTGCCTCTGCCTATGATCCATTTTAGATTTTAGACAATTCCCATTTCAGGGCAATCAGGACATCTCTGCTAATAATCCATCTGCAGTTTCTCCAAGATGGAGAAATGTGGGAGGGAGGAAGCAGAGAGGGAGGGAGGGAGCAGAGAGGGAGGGAGGGAGCAGAGAGTGAGGGGACAGTTTAGTCTCAAAATCTTGCTCTTTTCGGCTCTCTCTTTACAACTCCAGAATCTTACATACAGCACCTTTACTAAATGTATTAAAACAACTTTCATTTACGTGTGAAAGCCTTATTGATTTAAAGTGTGAGTCCCCTCACCATATGCAATCTCTGACCACTGTGATGATGTCACACCAATGACAAAAATGCTGAATGCCAAGCACCCATTTAGCAATGAGGAAAAAAAAGGCGGATTATGGTCTTGTGGCACAAACAAATGTCCCACTTGACCTGATGTTCCCCTTTTCCTGAACTCACCCCTTTATGTTCACTCTAGTGCAGGTTCAGGTCACATGGCGTCACTGTACACCACTAAATCACAAAGATCCATGTTGGCTTTGAAGGCACACCCATGGAATACAGCAAGACTATAGGGCAAAAAAGACAGCTTAATATACAGAGGGACATGTAAGGATGCAAAACGGAAGGATTTCGCCAGATTTCCTCACTGTGTTTGTCTTAAAGGGGCTATAGACGATATCCTGAACATTAATATAGCAGCAAACAACTAATGGCTATGTAGAGATATAGTCGAGTAATGGCATCCTAACCAGAGAATGAAGGCACCCTCCCTCTGTGTGTTGTAATCTGAGCTTCTATTTTCTTTGTTTTGGTGTCCGGTGAGGCTGCGCGTTCATGATAACGCACTTGCCGTGCATGAGATGAGTTGAGAAGGTAAAGAACACTCCCAATTGTTGAGGTTTGAGATGCTGGTGCTCTAGTGTGACATCTTGTGGCTAAATATATTGTCTATAGCCACTTTGAGTGGAATATGGCCTCCTGTGTTGGGTGTGACGAGGTATTCAATTCCAGAGGAGAGGGAGAGAGGCTCGGTTGTGGCAAATATTGCTACAGATTTGGGAATTGAAGCTGGGGGTTTAGCTCATCGTGAGGTAAAACTAGACATTTTCCACAATAAAAAATATTTAGATGTGAACAAAAATACCGGAGAGCTCTATATCATTGAGAAAATGGACAGGGAATATCTTTGTCCAACCAAGACAACAACCTCTTGTTTTCTGAAGCTTGACGTGATAATAGAGAGTTGTGCATATTTAACATTGAGCTGGGTATAACAGACATCAACGTCAACGCACCGCATTTCAGACGAGACCGGATTGAATTGGACGTGTTGGAGTCAGCGACACCAGGAGAGAGATTTTCTACTATGAGAATGTTCAGTTACAGAGACCCCTGTCCCCAACGTCTTGTTGTCATTGCCAAGGACAACGGGAAGCCCACTCTCTCTGCTACAGTTACCATCAAGCTGTCCACAGTGGAGACCGCAGTTAAGGCCTACTCTGACATGACCGAAGTGCCCCTAGAGTACGACATCTTTTCAGTCTTAAATCTGTACTTGGTCATCGGCCTGGGCTCGGTGTCCTTTCTCTTGTTGATCACCATATTGGTCACCATCATTCTCAAGTGTCAGAAACCCAAGTCCAGCAAAGCTGCTCCTCCCTGCAGGAACAGCGTGATCAGTGAGAGGAACTCTACTATTGCAGATTCCACTCTGGTGTCCAACGATGCCTACTGGTACAGTCTGTTTCTAGCGGAGACCAGGAAAGGAAAGCTGGTGGTTAGACAGCCTGCACCAAAGGGCTCCAGGTACATAGTGTCCAGTTTACCAAGGAGCACTGGACTCACAGAGACTAGCGACTAGGCACCTTCTACTCTGCAAGTAAGAGGTTAATTTAATAACAATACTTCAAGTCAATGTATTTATATAATTAAAAGAAAATCTTTTGTCCTTGATTATTATTTAATTTATAATAATGTTATGGCCTTCTTCAGTAATATGTATTGTTTAATGGCGATGGGACTGATGTTAATTGCAGCCATATAGGCTTACGCAACGTGGCGCTGTTCTCTCGCTTAATGACTCGAGCAGACCATCCTTGCATTTTCAAATTGTCAGGCCATTGGACCGCGGCGGTGCTTGTAGGTTTGGGAGAAAGACGGGACATTGTGAGTAATCCATTTTCAGCAGATGCAATGGTATCTAGACAAACGACGAACACAAACTGCATAACGAGGACATCTTTTTTTAAATTTTCAAATAAATAAACCTCTACGTTGAATTCATCGAGAAATTGATTCGCATAGGCCTACAACAATGAGACAAAGGTATGTCTGGAACCCTATACTTCTGTTCGTTCTTTGGCAATTATCAAATGCAGTAACTCATTATTCAATATCCGAGGAAATGAAAGAGGGATCCGTTGTTGCCAATCTGGCAGCAGATCTGGATTTGGATGTTGAAACGCTGAGCAAAAGAAAAATGCGCCTGGACATTGTTGCGAACAAAAAATATTTTGACCTGAACAAAGAGACGGGCGAGATATATATCGTGGAGAAAATCGACAGAGAACACATCTGCCCATCCAAGGCATCTATTGCGTGTTATTTAAAGCTAGAGGTCATACTTGAAAATCCGTTACGGATATTTAATATTGAATTGGAAATATTAGATATAAACGACAATGCCCCACAATTCCGACGAGACGCAATACATTTGGACATTTCTGAGTCGACGTCAGCGGGGGAAAGATTTTCCCTGAGCAATGCGGTAGACCCCGACGTAGGAACGAATTCAGTCAAAACGTACAATTTAAGTGAAAGTGAACATTTTAATATCGAAGTTCAAACTGGGAGAGATGGGTCAAAGTTTGCTGAATTAATCCTGAACAAGGCTTTAGACAGAGAGAAGCAAGCAGTTCATAATCTAGTTCTCAGCGCAGTGGACGGCGGGTCCCCCACCCGGTCTGGTACTGCCAGCGTGATTGTTCATGTTCTCGACATTAACGATAACACTCCTACGTTTCACAAAGAGGAATATAACATTAATGTAATGGAAAACTCTCCGATAGGAAGTCTCGTCGTTCAACTTAACGCAACAGACTTAGACGAGGGTTCAAACTCTGACATAACGTACTCGTATAGTCTGTACACCTCGGAGAAAACGCAAGACACATTTAATCTCAATCCTTCTAACGGTGAGCTTACTGTAAAAGGCATGTTAAACTATGAAGATTTCAGGATTTATGATATGGAAATCATAGCCACGGACAAAGGGGCAAACGCCTTATCAGGACAGTGCAAAATAAGAATTTTAGTGGAAGACATGAACGACAATCACCCAGAGATATCTATTAAATCCTTTCAGAGTCCAGTCAAGGAAAACGTTGAATTAGGGACTGTGATAGCAGTTGTTAGTGTCAGTGACACAGATTCTGGTGATAATGGTAAAGTTGATCTTACAATTCCTGCTAATTTACCATTTAAACTAAAGGAATCATCAGGTCATTTCTTTGAGTTAGTTGTCTCTGAATCGCTAGACAGAGAAAAAGCTGCTGAGTATGAAATCACTTTCACAGTTACAGACAGAGGTTCTCCACCATTATCTGACAATGAAACCATGACTTTAGAGCTACTGGATGTTAATGATAATGTTCCCAAATTCCCTCAGTCTTTCTATACTATACGTGTAATGGAGAATAATGCACCAGGAGCCTTGCTAGATTCTCTCACAGCGTATGACCCAGATCTGCATGAAAACCAGTATCTGGTGTATTTTATCATAGAAAGGGAGATAGCCAACACCTCTATGTCCATGCTGTTCTCTATTAACCCAGAGAATGGTAAACTATACGCTCTGAAGACTTTTGACTATGAGATTGAAAAGGAGTTTCTTTTCCACATTGAGGCCAGAGACTCTGGTGTTCCTCCACTCAGCAGTAATGTTACTGTACACATCATTATTGTGGACCAGAATGACAACACTCCAGTCATAGTCTCTCCATGGCGCGCTCATGGTTCAGTGGTGGAGGAGAAGATCCCCAGATCAACCGATAAAGGCTCTCTGGTTTCCAAGGTGATTGCTATCGACGGTGACTCTGTGTTGAACTCAAGGATTACCTACCAGTTTCTACAGGTGACGGACGCCACCTTGTTCAGTCTGGACCAATACAACGGAGAGATCCGGACTATGAGAATGTTCAGTTACAGAGACCCCCGTCTCCAACGTCTTGTTGTCGTTGCCAAGGACAACGGAGAGCCTGCTCTCTCTGCTACAGTTACCATCAAGCTGTCCACAGTGGAGACCGCAGTTAAGGCCTACTCTGACATGACCGAAGTGCCCCTAGAGTACGACATCTTTTCAGACTTAAATCTGTACTTGGTCATCGGCCTGGGCTCAGTGTCCTTTCTCTTGTTGATCACCATACTGGTCACCATTGTTCTCAAGTGTCAGAAACCCAAGTCCAGCAAAGCTGCTCCTCCCTGCAGGAACAGTGTGATCAGTGAGAGGAACTCTACTATTGCAGATTCCACTCTGGTGTCCAACGATGCCTACTGGTACAGTCTGTTTCTAGCGGAGACCAGGAAAGGAAAGCTGGTGGTTAGACAGCCTGCGCCAAAGGGCTCCAGGTACATAGTGTCCAGTTTACCAAGGAGCACTGGACTCACAGAGACTAGCGACTCAGCACCCTCTACTCTGCAGGTGAGACTACATCAAACAACAATTTGTGTTATTCTGACAAATTCTAATAGATCAGCTATTATTATTTTGCTCTTGAAATTGATGTGATTTGTTTTTTGGATTGTGCTTCCTCAGAGTATTCAAGTTCATATGCAAATATAATGTGACAGAATAAGATATTTGTTATTGTAAATAAATTACACACATGGAAACAACTCAGTCCAATTCAGCATCCTAAACACAAATTTGCAACTTAACATGGGATCAATAACACGGTAGACAATTAGGCATTTTTACTCTTGCTTTATTAGGAGACTATTCTACCTCTCTGTCTGGTTAGGTGGAAAGGCTATGAGGCTGAGTGGTAGAATGGACTTGCCACAAATGACTTGCCATGATATATTTATATATATATATATATATATATATATATATATATATATATATATATATATATATATATATATATATATATATATATATGTATTATTATTATTATTATTATTTTTCTTACATATATTTTTTACTGTTTTAAAGGCATTTTGGTGAGGAATTGCAAATAATATTTGCAGTAATAATTTTCCTTTTGGATGCACATGCATGTTCTGTGCGTATAGAGCCGCTGTTTCCATTTTAACACTCATCATGAGGTTAGAGTCACCACGACATTTCCTCACAGTTTAAGCCACGAGCTGCGCGAGGGAACAGCTCCCGGTGCTGATATTGGGATGTCCACTGCTGTTCTCTCTTTTGCCCGAATATCTGAAATTGCGTCTTCAAACATGTTTCATTTGTAAGATATTTTATGTAAGAGGAATTTGTTATCATTATTATAGAAGATATACACGAGAGAAAACGAAGGAGACTATAGCGATGGAGGAAAAATTCATTTGCAAAAACTGGACATGGTATGTTTCGATATATTTTTTTATTTCGACTATGGCATCTGTAAATGCAGTGACTCATTATTCTATTGACGAAGAAATGGAGGAAGGCTCAGTTGTTGCTAATTTGGCCTCTGATCTGGGCCTCGATCTGAAAACGCTCTCTGAACGGAATATGCGCTTGGATGTAATAGCGAACAGGAAATATCTGAATGTGAACAAAGAAACGGGAGACCTATATATTGTGGAGAGGATTGACCGGGAATATCTTTGTGCATTGAAAACATATACGTCATGTTTCCTTAAAATTGAAGCTATTCTAGAAAACCCACAGCGTATATTCTTTATTGAAGTGGAAGTAATGGACATAAATGATAATACTCCGCATTTTAGGAGAGACGCAAATGAATTAGATATTTCAGAGGCAACTCAGGCAGGCGAACGATTCTCTGTCAACAATGCAGTTGATCCTGATGTCGGTGTGAACTCTGTGAAAACATATCATTTGAGTACTAGTGAGCATTTTGATATCGAAATTCAAACGGGAAGAGATGGATCGAAGTTTGCGGATCTAATTCTTAAAAAGTCGCTGGACCGTGAAAAGCAGGCCGTTCATAATCTAATTCTCACCGCTGTAGATGGCGGTACGCCTTCACGCACCGGCACGGCCAGCATTACAGTGCGGGTGTTAGACACTAATGACAACGCCCCGCAGTTTGACAACGAGCACTACAGGATTAAAATAATAGAAAACTCTCCGATCGGAAGCCTTGTGCTTCATCTTAATGCAACAGACTTAGATGACGGGTCTAATGCAGAATTGGCATATATGTATAGTTTGTATACTTCAGAAATGACCCAAAACACATTCAATCTAAACCCTCACACGGGTGAGATAACAGTAAAAGGAGTACTGAACTATGAGGATTTTAAGCTTTACGACATGGAAGTGATAGCAACGGATAAAGGATCACCGGCCTTATCAGGGCAATGCAAAGTAACAGTTTCAGTGGAGGACATGAATGACAACCATCCTGAGATTTCAATCAAGTCATTTCAGAGTCCTGTCAAGGAAAACATAGATGTAGACACTGTTATAGCTGTGGTGAGTGTTAGTGATAAAGACTCAGGTGATAATGGAGTAGTCGATATCAGTATTCCTGAAAATATGCCTTTCAAATTAAGGGAATCTTCTGATAATTATTTTGAGCTTGTAGTTTCAGAACCTTTAGACCGTGAGAAGGTTCCTGAATATGACATCACTTTCACAGTTATAGACAGAGGTTCTCCACCATTATCTGACAATGAAACCATGACATTAGAGCTACTGGATGTTAATGATAATGTTCCCAAATTCCCTCAGTCTTTCTATACAATACGTGTAATGGAGAATAATGCACCAGGAGCCTTGCTAGATTCTCTCACTGCATATGACCCAGATCTGCATGAAAACCAGTATCTGGTGTATTTTATCATAGAAAGGGAGATAGCCAACACCTCTATGTCCATGCTGTTCTCTATTAACCCAGAGAATGGTAAGCTCAATGCTCTGAAATCTTTTGACTATGAGATTGAAAAGGAGTTTCTTTTCCACATTGAGGCCAGAGACTCTGGTGTTCCTCCACTCAGCAGTAATGTTACTGTACACATCATTATTGTGGACCAGAATGACAACACTCCAGTCATAGTCTCTCCATGGCGCGCTCATGGTTCAGTGGTGGAGGAGAAGATCCCCAGATCAACCGATAAAGGCTGTCTGGTTTCCAAGGTGATTGCTATCGACGGTGATTCTGTGTTGAACTCAAGGATTACCTACCAGTTTCTACAGGTGACAGACACCACCTTGTTCAGTCTGGACCAATACAACGGAGAGATTCGGACTATGAGAATGTTCAGTTACAGAGACCCCCGTCTCCAACGTCTTGTTATCGTTGCCAAGGACAACGGAGAGCCCGCTCTCTCTGCTACAGTTACCATCAAGCTGTCCACAGTGGAGACCGCAGTTAAGGCCTACTCTGACATGACCGAAGTGCCCCTAGAGTACGACATCTTTTCAGACTTAAATCTGTACTTGGTCATCGGCCTGGGCTCGGTGTCCTTTCTCTTGTTGATCACCATACTGGTCACCATCGTTCTCAAGTGTCAGAAACCCAAGTCCAGCAAAGCTGCTCCTCCCTGCAGGAACAGTGTGATCAGTGAGAGGAACTCTACTATTGCAGATTCCACTCTGGTGTCCAACGATGCCTACTGGTACAGTCTGTTTCTAGCGGAGACCAGGAAAGGAAAGCTGGTGGTTAGACAGCCTGCGCCAAAGGGCTCCAGGTACATAGTGTCCAGTTTACCAAGGAGCACTGGACTCACAGAGACTAGCGACTCAGCACCCTCTACTCTGCAGGTGAGATTACATCAAATAATTAATTGTGTTCATTTGGTTAATTCTAAAAGCTATTAGCACTATTTTGTTTTATTATTGGATAGTGCTTCCTCAGAGTATGTAAGTACACATGTAAATATAATGTAACAGAATGAGATATTTTGTTATTCTGTGTAAATTACCCAAACAGAAACAACTCCAATTCAGCATCCAAAACACAAATATGCAACTTAACATGGGATCAACAAATGGCTAGACTGTTAGGCATTGTTACTCATGCTTAATTAATGAGTTTTTTAATGATATGTTTTAAGGATTTTGGTGAGGAATTGTGAATACAATTTGCAGCAAGTTACTTTTGAGTTCACATGCATTTTCTGTGTGTATAGAGCTGCAGTTTTCCATTTTAACACTTACCATGAGGACAGAGTCACCACGACATTTCCTCAGAGTTGAAACCACGAGCTGCGCAAGGGAACAGCTCCCGGTGCTGATATTGGGATGTCCACTGCTGTGTTCTCTTTTGCACGAATAATTAATATTGCGACTTAAAGAGTGTTTCAAATGTTTTCATCTGCAAGATATATATAAGATATTGGCTTGGTCATGTGTTTGATTTTCAATTCAGTCGCAGTGTGGCGCTGCTCTCTCGTTTAAACACTCGGGTGTCAGACCTTTTTTGTGTGTAGTCAGCCTGGATGTCTGGTAGAAAGACGGGGCGTATGCTGCGAAATATGGGCCTACATTTATTTTTGATTCGTCCTCATACAACGATTTAGAAATATATGAAAACCAACGTATCAGGGACATTTGCTATTTAATAAAAAACAACCCAGTATCGATAACAATGGATTATTACACAATGGATTCAGATACACTACGGCTAAGAACAAGGTACGTCAGGAACGCCATTGTTTTCTTCGCTCTTTTACAATTTTCATCTGCAGTAACTCATTATTCAATACCTGAAGAAATGAAAGAGGGATCCGTTGTTGCCAATCTGGCAGCAGATCTGGATTTGGATGTTGAAACACTTAGTAGGAGAAAGATGCGCCTGGACATTGTTGCGAACAAAAAATATTTGGATGTGAACAAAGAGACGGGCGAGATGTATATCGTGGAGAAAATCGACAGGGAGCATATTTGCACAACAAAGTCGTCCAGTTCTTGCTATTTAAAGCTAGAGGTCACACTTGAAAATCCGTTACGAATATTTAATATAGAATTGGAAATATTGGATATGAACGACAATGCCCCACAATTCCGACGAGACGCAATACATTTGGACATTTCTGAGTCGACGTCAGCGGGGGAAAGATTTTCCCTGAGCAATGCGGTAGACCCCGACGTAGGAGCGAATTCAGTCAAAACGTACAATTTAAGTGAAAGTGAACATTTTAATATCGAAGTTCAAACTGGGAGAGATGGGTCAAAGTTTGCTGAATTAATCTTGAAAAGGGCTTTAGACAGAGAGAAGCAAGCAGTTCATAATCTAGTTCTCAGCGCAGTGGACGGCGGGTCCCCCACCCGGTCCGGTACTGCCAGCGTGATTGTTCATGTTCTCGACATTAACGATAACACTCCTACGTTTCACAAAGAGGAATATAACATTAATGTAATGGAAAACTCTCCGATCGGAAGTCTCGTCGTTCAACTTAACGCAACAGACTTAGACGAGGGTTCAAACTCTGACATAACGTACTCGTATAGTCTGTACACCTCGGAGAAAACGCAAGACACATTTAATCTCAATCCTTCTAACGGTGAGCTTACTGTAAAAGGCATGTTAAACTATGAAGATTTCAGGATTTATGATATGGAAATCATAGCCACGGACAAAGGGGCAAACGCCTTATCAGGACAGTGCAAAATAAGAATTTTAGTGGAAGACATGAATGACAATCACCCAGAGATATCTATTAAATCCTTTCAGAGTCCAGTCAAGGAAAACGTTGAATTAGGGACTGTGATAGCAGTTGTCAGTGTCAGTGACACAGATTCTGGTGATAATGGTAAAGTTGATCTTACAATTCCTGCTAATTTACCATTTAAACTAAAGGAATCATCAGGTCATTTATTTGAGTTAGTTGTCTCTGAATCGCTAGACCGAGAAAAATCTGCAGAGTATGAAATAACTTTCACAGTTACAGACAGAGGTTCTCCACCATTATCTGACAATGAAACCATGACTTTAGAGCTACTGGATGTTAATGATAATGTTCCCAAATTCCCTCAGTCTTTCTATACTATACGTGTCGTGGAGAATAATGCACCAGGAGCCTTGCTAGATTCTCTCACTGCATATGACCCAGATCTGCATGAAAACCAGTATCTGGTGTATTTTATCATAGAAAGGGAGATAGCCAACACCTCTATGTCCATGCTGTTCTCTATTAACCCAGAGAATGGTAAGCTCTATGCGCTGAAGACTTTTGACTATGAGATTGAAAAGGAGTTTCTTTTCCACATTGAGGCCAGAGACTCTGGTGTTCCTCCACTCAGCAGTAATGTTACTGTACACATCATTATTGTGGACCAGAATGATAACACTCCAGTCATAGTCTCTCCGTGGCGCGCTCACGGTTCAGTGGTGGAGGAGAAGATCCCCAGATCAACCGATAAAGGCTCTCTGGTTTCCAAGGTGATTGCTATCGACGGTGACTCTGTGTTGAACTCAAGGATTACCTACCAGTTTCTACAGGTGACTGACGCCACCTTGTTCAGTCTGGACCAATACAACGGAGAGATCCGGACTATGAGAATGTTCAGTTACAGAGACCCCCGTCTCCAACGTCTTGTTGTCGTTGCCAAGGACAACGGAGAGCCCGCTCTCTCTGCTACAGTTACCATCAAGCTGTCCACAGTGGAGACCGCAGTTAAGGCCTACTCTGACATGACCGAAGTGCCCCTAGAGTACGACATCTTTTCAGACTTAAATCTGTACTTGGTCATCGGCCTGGGCTCGGTGTCCTTTCTCTTGTTGATCACCATACTGGTCACCATCGTTCTCAAGTGTCAGAAACCCAAGTCCAGCAAAGCTGCTCCTCCCTGCAGGAACAGTGTGATCAGTGAGAGGAACTCTACTATTGCAGATTCCACTCTGGTGTCCAACGACGCCTACTGGTACAGTCTGTTTCTAGCGGAGACCAGGAAAGGAAAGCTGGTGGTTAGACAGCCTGCGCCAAAGGGCTCCAGGTACATAGTGTCCAGTTTACCAAGGAGCACTGGACTCACAGAGACTAGCGACTCAGCACCCTCTACTCTGCAGGTGAGACTACATCAAATAATTAATTGTGTTAATTTTGTTCATTCTAACGTATATTTGCGCTCTTTAAACCATTAAATGTTATCCTTTTAGTTTTTGAAGTTCATCTACTTAATTTAGTTGTATTTTCGCTTCATCGTCACGTTTGTGCATACATAACGTAACTTTATATTTTAAAGTTAATATAATTACAGTTTAGCAGAGGCTATAACCCTTAAAGTAGGAAGCCATTGTAGTGACTATTTGTCAATATAGATTCTCTTCAATAAATTGAACTTTACAACAAAAAGGCCACTGATGCACCAGTTCAATTTGGTTGTACTCAAGCAAGTACGAAGTCCATTGTTCAGGCAAGATTCACATTTAGGTTTATTTATTTTCCAGTTCAAAAACAACGTGTGTTCTTCATGCTGACTTTCTCTTCCTAGGGAGGTTTTTTACTTGCAGTACAACCCAACTGAACTGGTGCATCAGTGGCCGTTTGTATGTTTAACTTCATTGAAGATAACCGTTATTGGCAAATAGCCACTATATGAGTAAAAAACATGTCTCTTCCAGGTGCATGTCATAACATTGACACATATGCTACATTTATCCTAATCATGCCTGGTCTGGTACTTAGTGCCCCTAGTGTCTACAAAAACGAATGCAAAGTAACAAATAATAATAAAATATTTAAACTAATGAAACTCCTACAGCCATTATTTATTGAAAGTAAAGGCCTAATGATAGGCCTATCCGTTGACTTTGTTCGAATAAATGCAACGTGGGACGTTGAAATTAATTGAGGTTGTGATGAATACAAGAATGGAAATGCGATTTTCTGTGAGGATGTACTTGCCTGTTCTTTGCGTATAGAGTCGCTGTTCACCATTTGAACACGTCTTATGAGGTCACAGTCACCACTGCGCCACGAGCTGCGCAAGTGAACAGCTCCCGGTGCTTGAATTGGGATGTCGACTATTTTGTTGTGTTTTGCAAGATCTTTGACTTAGATTTGAGGATTATTTTATATACGAATACGTTGTATCAACGAGGACATCGCTACTATGACCTAATGTATAAAGGTTACAGGAGATAAACAGATCCATAAAACGATGGAGGCGAAACGCGATGTGGAGAGCTGGACGCGGTATGTGTTGATATGTATCTTATTTGCTTCAATGAAATCAGTAGATGCAGTGACTCATTATTCAATTCCGGAGGAAATGGAGGAAGGATCCGTTGTCGCTAATTTAGCTTCTGACCTGGGCCTAGACGTTAAAATGCTTTCCAAACGGATGATCCGACTAGAAGTCGTAGCGAACAAGAAATATCTGGACGTGAACAAAGAAACGGGGGACCTGTATATTGTCGAGAGGATTGACCGGGAATATCTTTGCACAACAAAAACATCAACGTGTTTCCTACGATTGGAAGCTATTGTAGAAAACCCAAAACGTATATTCTTTATTGAAGTGGAAGTAATGGACATAAATGATAATACCCCGTATTTTAGGAGAGACGCAAATGAATTAGATATTTCAGAGGCAACTCAGGCAGGCGAACGATTCTCTGTCAACAATGCAGTTGATCCTGATGTCGGTGTGAACTCTGTGAAAACATATCATTTGAGTACTAGTGAGCATTTTGATATCGAAATTCAAACGGGAAGAGATGGATCGAAGTTTGCGGATCTAATTCTTAAAAAGGCGCTGGACCGTGAAAAGCAGGCCGTTCATAATCTAATTCTCACCGCTGTAGATGGCGGTACGCCTTCACGCACCGGCACGGCCAGCATTACAGTGCGGGTGTTAGACACTAATGACAACGCCCCGCAGTTTGACAACGAGCACTACAGAATTAAAATAATAGAAAACTCTCCGATCGGAAGCCTTGTGCTTCATCTTAATGCAACAGACTTAGATGACGGGTCTAATGCAGAAATGGCATATATGTATAGTTTGTATACTTCAGAAATGACCCAAAACACATTCAATCTAAACCCTCACACGGGTGAGATAACAGTAAAAGGAGTACTGAACTATGAGGATTTTAAGCTTTATGACATGGAAGTGATAGCAACGGATAAAGGATCACCGGCCTTATCAGGGCAATGCAAAGTAACAGTTTCAGTGGAGGACATGAATGACAACCATCCTGAGATTTCAATCAAGTCTTTTCAGAGTCCTGTCAAGGAAAACATAGATGTAGACACTGTTATAGCTGTGGTGAGTGTTAGTGATAAAGACTCAGGTGATAATGGAGTAGTCAATATAAATATTCCTGAAAATATGCCTTTCAAATTAAGGGAATCGACTGATAATTATTTTGAGCTTGTCCTTTCAGAACCTTTAGACCGTGAGAAGGTTCCTGAATATGACATCACCTTCACAGTTACAGACAGAGGTTCTCCACCATTATCTGACAATGAAACCATGACTTTAGAGCTACTGGATGTTAATGATAATGTTCCCAAATTCCCTCAGTCTTTCTATACTATACGTGTAATGGAGAATAATGCACCAGGAGCCTTGCTAGATTCTCTCACTGCATATGACCCAGATCTGCATGAAAACCAATATCTGGTGTATTTTATCATAGAAAGGGAGATAGCCAACACCTCTATGTCCATGCTGTTCTCTATTAACCCAGAGAATGGTAAGCTCTATGCTCTGAAGAGTTTTGACTGTGAGATTGAAAAGGAGTTTATTTTCCACATTGAGGCCAGGGACTCTGGTGTTCCTCCACTCAGCAGTAATGTTACTGTACACATCATTATTTTAGACCAGAATGACAACACTCCAGTCATAGTCTCTCCGTGGCGCGCTCATGGTTCAGTTGTGGAGGAGAAGATCCCTAGATCAACCGATAAAGGCTCATTAGTTTCCAAGGTGATTGCTATCGACGGTGACTCTGTGTTGAACTCAAGGATTACCTACCAGTTTCTACAGGTGACAGATGCCACCTTGTTCAGTCTGGACCAATACAACGGAGAAATCCGGACTATGAGAATGTTCAGTTACAGAGACCCCCGTCTCCAACGTCTTGTTGTCGCTGCCAAGGACAACGGAGAGCCCGCTCTCTCTGCTACAGTTACCATCAAGCTGTCCACAGTGGAGACCGCAGTTAAGGCCTACTCTGACATGACCGAAGTGCCCCTAGAGTACGACATCTTTTCAGACTTAAATCTGTACTTGGTCATCGGCCTGGGCTCGGTGTCCTTTCTCTTGTTGATCACCATACTGGTCACCATCGTTCTCAAGTGTCAGAAACCCAAATCCAGCAAAGCTGCTCCTCCCTGCAGGAACAGTGTGATCAGTGAGAGGAACTCTACTATTGCAGATTCCACTCTGGTGTCCAACGATGCCTACTGGTACAGTCTGTTTCTAGCGGAGACCAGGAAAGGAAAGCTGGTGGTTAGACAGCCTGCGCCAAAGGGCTCCAGGTACATAGTGTCCAGTTTACCAAGGAGCACTGGACTCACAGAGACTAGCGACTCAGCACCCTCTACTCTGCAGGTGAGGACTATATCAAATCATTAATTGTGTTAATTTGGTGAATTCTAACATATATTTTCCATCTTTAAACCATTCAATGTCATCCTTTTAGTTTTCTAAGTTCATCTACTTCTAATTGTATTCATGCGTCATCGTCACATTTGTTCATACATCACGTAACTTAATATTTTAAAGTCAATATAAATAACACTAAGCAAAACTACTAAATTTAGTTCAGTAGAGGCTGTAACCCTTAAATTAGGAAGCCATTTTAGTGGCTATTTGTCAATAAAGATTGTCTTCAATAAATATAAACTCATATAAAGGCCACTGATGCACCAGTTCAATTGGGTTGTACTCAGGCAAGTAAGAGGTCCATTGTTCAGGCAAGATTCACATTTAGGCTTATTTATTTTCCATTTCATAAGCAACATACTGAATGTTCTTCATGCTGACTGTCTCTTGCACTGAAGTTCTTGGTTCCAAGGGAGGTTTTTACTTGCCTGAGTACAACCAAACTGAACTGGGGCATCAGTGGCCTTTTGTATGTTTAACTTTATTGAAGATAACCGTTATTGACAAATAGCCACTAAAGAAGTAAAAAACATGTCCCTTCCTGGTGCATTTCCTGACATTGACACACCTGCCACTTTCATCCTAATCATGCCTGGTCTGGTGCTTAGTGCCCCCAGTGTCTATAAAAATAAATGCAAAATAACAAATAATGATAATAAAACAATCAAACCAATGAAATAGCTCCTAAAGCTAATATTTATTGAAAGTAGGCCTATAGGACTAATGTCAGGCATATCCATTGGCTTATTTCGAATAAATGCAAAGTGGGACTTTGAAAATAAGTAAGGTTGTGATGAATACAAGAATGGAAATACAATTTTAATCGTTATCTGTGAGGATGTACTTGCCTGTTCTTTGCGTGTAGAGTCGCTGTTCACCATTTGAACACGTCTTATGAGGTCACAGTCACCACTGCGCAACGAGCTGCGCAAGTGAACAGCTCCCGGTACTTGAATTGGGATGTCGACAGTTTTGTTGTGTTTTGCAAGATCTTTGACTTAGATTGGAGGATTATTTTGTATACGATTACGTTATATCAACGAGGACATTGCTACTATGACCTAATGTACAAGGGTTACAGGAGATAAACACATTTCTAAAACGATGGAGGCGAAACGCGATGTGGAGAGCTGGACGCGGTATGTGTTGATATGTATCTTATTTGCTTCAATGAAATCAGTAGATGCAGTGACTCATTATTCAATTCCCGAGGAAATGGAGGAAGGATCCGTTGTCGCTAATTTAGCTTCTGACCTGGGCCTAGACGTTAAAATGCTTTCCAAACGGATGATCCGACTAGAAGTCATAGCGAACAAGAAATATCTGGACGTGAACAAAGAAACAGGGGACCTGTATATTGTCGAGAGGATTGATCGGGAACATCTTTGCACATCAAAAACATCTACATCATGTTTCCTGAAATTAGAAGCTATTGTAGAAAGCCCACAGCGTATATTCTATATTGAAATTGAGATAATGGACATAAATGATAACACCCCTCATTTTAGGAGAGACGCAATTAAATTAGATATTTTAGAGTCAACTCAGGCAGGCGAACGATTTTCTGTCAACAATGCAGTTGATCCTGACGTCGGTGTGAACTCTGTGAAAACATATCATTTGAGTACTAGTGAGCATTTTGATATCGAAATTCAAACGGGAAGAGATGGATCGAAGTTTGCGGATCTAATTCTCAAAAAGGCGCTGGACCGTGAAAAGCAGGCCGTTCATAATCTAATTCTCACCGCTGTAGATGGCGGTACGCCTTCACGCACCGGCACGGCCAGCATTACAGTGCGGGTGTTAGACACTAATGACAACGCCCCACAGTTTGACAACGAGCATTACAGAATTAAAATAATAGAAAACTCTCCGATCGGAAGCCTTGTGCTTCATCTTAATGCAACAGACTTAGATGATGGGTCTAATGCAGAAATAGCATATATGTATAGTCTGTATACTTCAGAAATGACCCAAAACACATTCAATTTAAACCCTCACACGGGTGAGGTAACAGTAAAAGGAGTACTGAACTATGAGGATTTTAAGCTTTACGACATGGAAGTGATAGCAACGGATAAAGGATCACCGGCCTTATCAGGGCAATGCAAAGTAACAGTTTTAGTGGAGGACATGAATGACAACCATCCTGAGATTTCAATCAAGTCTTTTCAGAGTCCTGTCAAGGAAAACATAGATGTAGACACTGTCATAGCTGTGGTGAGTGTTAGTGATAAAGACTCAGGTTATAATGGAGTCGTCGATATCAGTATTCCTGAAAATATGCCTTTCAAATTAAGGGAATCTTCTGCTAATTATTTTGAGCTTGTCCTGTCAGAACCTTTAGACCGTGAGAAGGTTCCTGAATATGAAATCACTTTCACAGTTACAGACAGAGGTTCTCCACCATTATCTGACAATGAAACCATGACTTTAGAGCTACTGGATGTTAATGATAATGTTCCCAAATTCCCTCAGTCCTTCTATACTATACGTGTAATGGAGAATAATGCACCAGGAGCCTTGCTAGATTCTCTCACTGCATATGACCCAGATCTGCATGAAAACCAGTATCTGGTGTATTTTATCATAGAAAGGGAGATAGCCAACACCTCTATCTCCATGCTGTTCTCTATTAACCCAGAGAATGGTAAACTATACGCTCTGAAGACTTTTTGACTATGAAATTGAAAAGGAGTTTCTTTTCCACATTGAGGCCAGAGACTCTGGTGTTCCTCCACTCAGCAGTAATGTTACTGTACACATCATTATTGTGGACCAGAATGACAACACTCCAGTCATAGTGTCTCCATGGCGCGCTCATGGTTCAGTGGTGGAGGAGAAGATCCCCAGGTCAACCGATAAAGGCTCTCTGGTTTCCAAGGTGATTGCTATCGACGGTGACTCTGTTTTGAACTCAAGGATTACCTACCAGTTTCTACAGGTGACGGACGCCACCTTGTTCAGTCTGGACCAATACAACGGAGAGATCCGGACTATGAGAATGTTCAGTTACAGAGACCCCCGTCTCCAACGTCTTGTTGTCGTTGCCAAGGACAATGGAGAGCCCGCTCTCTCTGCTACAGTTACCATCAAGCTGTCCACAGTGGAGACCGCAGTTAAGGCCTACTCTGACATGACCGAAGTGCCCCTAGAGTACGACATCTTTTCAGACTTAAATCTGTACTTGGTCATCGGCCTGGGCTCGGTGTCCTTTCTCTTGTTGATCACCATATTGGTCACTATCATTCTTAAGTGTCAAAAACCCAAGTCCAGCAAAGCTGCTCCTCCCTGCAGGAACAGCGTGATCAGTGAGAGGAACTCTACTATTGCAGATTCCACTCTGGTGTCCAACGACGCCTACTGGTACAGTCTGTTTCTAGCGGAGACCAGGAAAGGAAAGCTGGTGGTTAGACAGCCTGCGCCAAAGGGCTCCAGGTACATAGTGTCCAGTTTACCAAGGAGCACTGGACTCACAGAGACTAGCGACTCAGCACCCTCTACTCTGCAGGTGAGGACTACATCAAATATTTAATTGTGTTCATTTGGTGAATTCTGACATATATATTTTCCCTCTTTAAACCATTCAATGTTATCCTTTTTTTTTCAAAGTTCATCTACTTAATCTAATTGTATTTATGCTTCATCGTCACATTTGTTCATGCACAACGTAACTCAATATTTTAAAGTCAATATAAATGACAATAAATAAAACTACTAAATATAGTTTTGCAGAGGCTATATCCCTTAAATTAGGTAGCCATTTTAGTGGCTATTTGTCATTAAAGATTCTCTTCAATGAATATAAACTTATACTAAAGGCCACTGATATGCACCAGTTCAATTGGGTTGTACTCAGGCAAGTAAGACGTCCATTGTTCAGGCAAGATTCAGGTTTAGGTTTTTTGTTTTTCCAGTTCAAAAGCAACATGTGTTCTTCATGCTGACTTTCTCTTGCTCTGATGTTCTTGTTCCCAAATGAGGTGTTTTCACTTGTATGTGTACAACCCAACTGAACTTGTGCATCAGTGGCCTTTTCTATGTTTAACTTTATTGAAGATAACCTTTACTGACAAATAGCCACTATATAAGCAAAAAACATGTCCCTTCGTGGTGCATTTCCTGACATTGACACACCTGCTACCTTTATCCTAATCATGCCTGGTCTGGTGCTTAGTGCCCCTAGTGTCCACAAAAATAAATGCGAAATAACAAATAATTATAATAAAACTATCAAACTAATGAAATAGCTCCTATGGCTATTATTTATTGAAAGTATAGGACTAATGTTAGGCATATCCATTGGCTCATTTCGAATAAATGCAAAGTGGGACTTTAAAAATAAGTAAGGTTGTGATGAATACAAGAATGGAAATACAATTTTAATCGTTATCTGTGAGGATGTACTTGCCTGTTCTTTGCGTGTAGAGTCGCTGTTCACCATTTGAACACGTCTTATGAGGTCACAGTCACCACTGCGCAACGAGCTGCGCAAGTGAACAGCTCCCGGTGCTTGAATTGGGATGTCGACTATTTTGGTGTTTTTTGCAAGATCTTTGACTTAGATTGGAGGATTATTTTGTGAATACGTTGTATCAACGAGGACATCGCTACTATGAACTAATGTACAAGGGTTACAGGGGATAAACACATTTCTGAAACGATGGAGACGAAATGCCATGTGAAGTGCTGGACGCGGTATGTGTTGATATGTATCTTATTTGCTTCTATGAAATCAGTAGATGCAGTGACTCATTATTCAATTCCCGAGGAAATGGAGGAAGGATCCGTTGTCGCTAATTTAGCTTCTGACCTGGGCCTAGACGTTAAAATGCTTTCCAAACGGATGATCAGACTAGAAGTCGTAGCGAACAAGAAATATCTGGACGTGAACAAAGAAACGGGGGACCTGTATATTGTTGAGAGGATTGATCGGGAATATCTTTGCACAACAAAGACATCGTGTTTTTTAAAATTAGAAGCTATTGTTGAAAACCCAAAACGTATATTCTTTATTGAAGTGGAAATAATGGACATAAATGATAATACTCCGCATTTTAGGAGAGACGCAAATGAATTAGATATTTCAGAAGCAACGCAGGCAGGCGAACGATTCTCTGTCAACAATGCAGTTGATCCTGATGTCGGTGTGAACTCTGTGAAAACATATCATTTGAGTACTAGTGAACATTTTGATATCGAAATTCAAACGGGAAGAGATGGATCGAAGTTTGCGGATCTAATTCTTAAAAAGGCGCTGGACCGTGAAAAGCAGGCCGTTCATAATCTAATTCTCACCGCTGTAGATGGCGGTACGCCTTCACGCACCGGCACGGCCAGCATTACAGTGCGGGTGTTAGACACTAATGACAACGCCCCACAGTTTGACAACGAGCACTACAGAATTAAAATAATAGAAAACTCTCCGATCGGAAGCCTTGTGCTTCATCTTAATGCAACAGACTTAGATGACGGGTCTAATGCAGAAATGGCATATATGTATAGTTTGTATACTTCAGAAATGACCCAAAACACATTCAATCTAAACCCTCACACGGGTGAGATAACAGTAAAAGGAGTACTGAACTATGAGGATTTTAAGCTTTACGACATGGAAGTGATAGCAACAGATAAAGGTACACCGGCCTTATCAGGGCAATGCAAAGTAACAGTTTCAGTGGAGGACATGAATGACAACCATCCTGAGATTTCAATCAAGTCTTTTCAGAGTCCTGTCAAGGAAAACATAGAAGTAGACAGTGTTATAGCTGTGGTGAGTGTTAGTGATAAAGACTCAGGTGATAATGGAGTTGTCGATATCAGTATTCCTGAAAATATGCCTTTCAAATTAAGGGAATCTACTGATAATTATTTTGAGCTTGTCCTTTCAGAACCTTTAGACCGTGAGAAGGTTCCTGAATATGACATCACTTTCACAGTTATAGACAGAGGTTCTCCACCATTATCTGACAATGAAACCATGACTTTAGAGCTACTGGATGTTAATGATAATGTTCCCAAATTCCCTCAGTCCTTCTATACTATACGTGTAATGGAGAATAATGCACCAGGAGCCTTGCTAGATTCTCTCACTGCATATGACCCAGATCTGCATGAAAACCAGTATCTGGTGTATTTTATCATAGAAAGGGAGATAGCCAACACCTCTATCTCCATGCTGTTCTCTATTAACCCAGAGAATGGTAAACTATACGCTCTGAAGACATTTGACTATGAGATTGAAAACGAGTTTCTTTTCCACATTGAGGCCAGAGACTCTGGTGTTCCTCCACTCAGCAGTAATGTTACTGTACACATCATTATTGTGGACCAGAATGACAACACTCCAGTCATAGTCTCTCCGTGGCGCGCTCATGGTTCAGTGGTGGAGGAGAAGATCCCCAGATCAACCGATAAAGGCTCTCTGGTTTCCAAGGTGATTGCTATCGACGGTGACTCTGTTTTGAACTCAAGGATTACCTACCAGTTTCTACAGGTGACGGACGCCACCTTGTTCAGTCTGGACCAATACAACGGAGAGATCCGGACTATGAGAATGTTCAGTTACAGAGACCCCCGTCTCCAACGTCTTGTTGTCGTCGCCAAGGACAACGGAGAGCCCGCTCTCTCTGCTACAGTTACCATCAAGCTGTCCACAGTGGAGACCGCAGTTAAGGCCTACTCTGACATGACCGAAGTGCCCCTAGAGTACGACATCTTTTCAGACTTAAATCTGTACTTGGTCATTGGCCTGGGCTCGGTGTCCTTTCTCTTGTTGATCACCATACTGGTCACCATCGTTCTCAAGTGTCAGAAACCCAAGTCCAGCAAAGCTGCTCCTCCCTGCAGGAACAGTGTGATCAGTGAGAGGAACTCTACTATTGCAGATTCCACTCTGGTGTCCAACGACGCCTACTGGTACAGTCTGTTTCTAGCGGAGACCAGGAAAGGAAAGCTGGTGGTTAGACAGCCTGCGCCAAAGGGCTCCAGGTACATAGTGTCCAGTTTACCAAGGAGCACTGGACTCACAGAGACTAGCGACTCAGCACCCTCTACTCTGCAGGTGAGGACTACATCAAATATTTAATTGTGTTCATTTGGTGAATTCTGACATATATAGTTTCCCTCTTTAAACCATTCAATGTTATCCTTTTATTTTTCAAAGTTCATCTACTTAATCTAATTGTATTTATGCTTCATCGTCACATTTGTTCATGCCCAACGTAACTCAATATTTTAAAGTCAATATAAATGACAATAAATAAAACTACTAAATATAGTTTTGCAGAGGCTATAACCCTTAAATTAGGAAGCCATTTTAGTGGATTCTCTTCAATGAATATAAACCTATACTAAAGGCCACTGATATGCACCAGTTCAATTGGGTTGTACTCAGGCAAGTAAGACGTCCATTGTTCAGGCAAGATTCAGGTGTAGGTTTTTTGTTTTTCCAGTTCAAAAGCAACATGTGTTCTTCATGCTGACTTTCTCTTGCTCTGATGTTCTTGTTCCCAAATGAGGTGTTTTCACTTGTCTGTGTACAACCCAACTGAACTTGTGCATCAGTGGCCTTTTGTATGTTTAACTTTATTGAAGATAACCTTTACTGACAAATAGCCACTATATAAGTAAAAAACATGTCCCTTCGTGGTGCATTTCCTTACATTGACACACCTGCTACCTTTATACTAATCATGCCTGGTCTGGTGCTTAGTGCCCCTAGTGTCCACAAAAATGAATGCGAAATAACAAATAATTATAATAAAACTATCAAACTAATGAAATAGCTCCTATGGCTATTATTTATTGAAAGTATAGGACTAATGTTAGGCATATCCATTGGCTCATTTCGAATAAATGCAAAGTGGGACTTTAAAAATAAGTAAGGTTGTGATGAATACAAGAATGGAAATACAATTTTAATCGTTATCTGTGAGGATGTACTTGCCTGTTCTTTGCGTATAGAGTCGCTGTTCACCATTTGAACACGTCTTATGAGGTCACAGTCACCACTGCGCAACGAGCTGCGCAAGTGAACAGCTCCCGGTGCTTGAATTGGGATGTCGACTATTTTGGTGTTTTTTGCAAGATCTTTGACTTAGATTGGAGGATTATTTTATGAATACGTTGTATCAACGAGGACATCGCTACTATGAACTAATGTACAAGGGTTACAGGAGATAAACACATTTCTGAAACGATGGAGACGAAATGCCATGTGGAGAGCTGGACGCGGTATGTGTTGATATGTATCTTATTTGCTTCTATGAAATCAGTAGATGCAGTGACTCATTATTCAATTCCCGAGGAAATGGAGGAAGGATCCGTTGTCGCTAATTTAGCTTCTGACCTGGGCCTAGACGTTAAAATGCTTTCCAAACGGATGATCCGACTAGAAGTCGTAGCAAACAAGAAATATCTGGACGTGAACAAAGAAACGGGGGACCTGTATATTGTCGAGAGGATTGATCGGGATCAGGGATATCTTTGCACAACGAAGACATCGTGTTTTTTAAAATTGGAAGCTATTGTTGAAAACCCAAAACGTATATTCTTTATTGAAGTGGAAATAATGGACATAAATGATAATACTCCGCATTTTAGGAGAGACGCAAATGAATTAGATATTTCAGAAGCAACGCAGGCAGGCGAACGATTCTCTGTCAACAATGCAGTTGATCCTGATGTCGGTGTGAACTCTGTGAAAACATATCATTTGAGTACTAGTGAGCATTTTGATATCGAAATTCAAACGGGAAGAGATGGATCGAAGTTTGCGGATCTAATTCTTAAAAAGGCGCTGGACCGTGAAAAGCAGGCCGTTCATAATCTAATTCTCACCGCTGTAGATGGCGGCACGCCTTCACGCACCGGCACGGCCAGCATTACAGTGCGGGTGTTAGACACTAATGACAACGCCCCACAGTTTGACAACGAGCACTACAGAATTAAAATAATAGAAAACTCTCCGATCGGAAGCCTTGTGCTTCATCTTAATGCAACAGACTTAGATGATGGGTCTAATGCAGAAATGGCATATATGTATAGTTTCTATACTTCAGAAATGACCCAAAACACATTCAATCTAAACCCTCACACGGGTGAGATAACAGTAAAAGGAGTACTGAACTATGAGGATTTTAAGCTTTACGACATGGAAGTGATAGCAACGGATAAAGGATCACCGGCCTTATCAGGGCAATGCAAAGTAACGGTTTCAGTGGAGGACATGAATGACAACCATCCTGAGATTTCAATCAAGTCTTTTCAGAGTCCTGTCAAGGAAAACATAGAAGTAGACACTGTTATAGCTGTGGTGAGTGTTAGTGATAAAGACTCAGGTGATAATGGAGTTGTCGATATCAGTATTCCTGAAAATATGCCTTTCAAATTAAGGGAATCTTCTGATAATTATTTTGAGCTTGTCCTTTCAGAACCTTTAGACCGTGAGAAGGTTCCTGAATATGACATCACTTTCACAGTTATAGACAGAGGTTCTCCACCATTATCTGACAATGAAACCATGACTTTAGAGCTACTGGATGTTAATGATAATGTTCCCAAATTTCCTCAGTCCTTCTATACTATACGTGTAATGGAGAATAATGCACCAGGAGCCTTGCTAGATTCTCTCACTGCATATGACCCAGATCTGCATGAAAACCAGTATCTGGTGTATTTTATCATAGAAAGGGAGATAGCCAACACCTCTATCTCCATGCTGTTCTCTATTAACCCAGAGAATGGTAAACTATACGCTCTGAAGACATTTGACTATGAGATTGAAAACGAGTTTCTTTTCCACATTGAGGCCAGAGACTCTGGTGTTCCTCCACTCAGCAGTAATGTTACTGTACACATCATTATTGTGGACCAGAATGACAACACTCCAGTCATAGTCTCTCCGTGGCGCGCTCATGGTTCAGTGGTGGAGGAGAAGATCCCCAGATCAACCGATAAAGGCTCTCTGGTTTCCAAGGTGATTGCTATCGACGGTGACTCTGTGTTGAACTCAAGGATTACCTACCAGTTTCTACAGGTGACTGACGCCACCTTGTTCAGTCTGGACCAATACAACGGAGAGATCCGGACTATGAGAATGTTCAGTTACAGAGACCCCCGTCTCCAACGTCTTGTTGTCGTTGCCAAGGACAACGGAGAGCCCGCTCTCTCTGCTACAGTTACCATCAAGCTGTCCACAGTGGAGACCGCAGTTAAGGCCTACTCTGACATGACCGAAGTGCCCCTAGAGTACGACATCTTTTCAGACTTAAATCTGTACTTGGTCATCGGCCTGGGCTCGGTGTCCTTTCTCTTGTTGATCACCATACTGGTCACCATCGTTCTCAAGTGTCAGAAACCCAAGTCCAGCAAAGCTGCTCCTCCCTGCAGGAACAGTGTGATCAGTGAGAGGAACTCTACTATTGCAGATTCCACTCTGGTGTCCAATGATGCCTACTGGTACAGTCTGTTTCTAGCGGAGACCAGGAAAGGAAAGCTGGTGGTTAGACAGCCTGCGCCAAAGGGCTCCAGGTACATAGTGTCCAGTTTACCAAGGAGCACTGGACTCACAGAGACTAGCGACTCAGCACCCTCTACTCTGCAGGTGAGACTACATCAAATAATTAATTGTGTTCATTTGGTTAATTCTAACATATATTTTCGCTCTTTAAACCATTAAATGTTATCCTTTTAGTTTTTGAAGTTCATGACATACAACATACATACATACAACAAAAAGGCCACTGATGCACCAGTTAAATTTGGTTGTACTGAGGCAAGTACAAAGTCCATTGTTCAGGTAAGATTCACGTTTAGGTTTATTTATTTTCCAGTTTAAAAGCAACATGTGTTCATGCTGACTTTCTATTCATAGGGAGGTTTTTTACTTGCCAGACTACAACCCAACTGAACTGGTGCATCAGTGGCCTTTTGTATATGTTTAATTTTATTGACGATAACCGTTATTGAGAAATAGCCACTACACAAGTAAAAAACATGGCTCTTCCTGGTGCATGTCCTAACATTGACACATCTGCTACATTTATCCCAATCATGCCTGGTCTGGTACTTAGTGCCCCTAGTGTTTGCAAAAATGAATGCAAAATAACAAATAATAATAATTAAATAATTAAACTAATGGAGCTCCTACAGCCATTATTTATTGAAAGTATAGGACTAATGATAGGCCTATCAAGTTAGTTCGAATGAATTCAAATTGGGACTTTGAAATGAATTGAGGTTGTGATGAATACAAGAACGGAAATGCGATTTTAATTTTTTGTGAGGATGTACTTGCCTGTTCTTTGCGTATAGAGTCGCTGTTCACCATTTGAACACGTCTTATGAGGTCACAGTCACCACTGCGCCACGAGCTGCGCAAGTGAACAGCTCCCGGTGCTTGAATTGGGATGTCGACTATTTTGTTGTGTTTTGCAAGATCTTTGACTTAGATTTGAGGATTATTTTATATACGAATACGTTGTATCAACGAGGACATCGCTACTATGACCTAATGTATAAAGGTTACAGGAGATAAACAGATCCATAAAACGATGGAGGCGAAACGCGATGTGGAGAGCTGGACGCGGTATGTGTTGATATGTATCTTATTTGCTTCTATGAAATCAGTAGATGCAGTGACTCATTATTCAGTTCCCGAGGAAATGGAGGAAGGATCCGTTGTCGCTAATTTAGCTTCTGACCTGGGCCTAGACGTTAAAATGCTTTCCAAACGGATGATCCGACTAGAAGTCGTAGCGAACAAGAAATATCTGGACGTGAACAAAGAAACGGGGGACCTGTATATTGTCGAGAGGATTGATCGGGATCAGGGATATCTTTGCACAACGAAGACATCGTGTTTTTTAAAATTGGAAGCCATTGTTGAGAACCCACAGCGTATATTCTATATTGAAGTAGAAATAATGGATATAAATGATAACACCCCTCATTTTAGGAGAGACACAATCAAATTAGATATTTCAGAGGCAACTCAGGCAGGCGAACGATTCTCTGTCAACAATGCAGTTGATCCTGATGTCGGTGTGAACTCTGTGAAAACATATCATTTGAGTACTAGTGAACATTTTGATATCGAAATTCAAACGGGAAGAGATGGATCGAAGTTTGCGGATCTAATTCTTAAAAAGGCGCTGGACCGTGAAAAGCAGGCCGTTCATAATCTAATTCTCACCGCTGTAGATGGCGGTACGCCTTCACGCACCGGCACGGCCAGCATTACAGTGCGGGTGTTAGACACTAATGACAACGCCCCGCAGTTTGACAACGAGCACTACAGAATTAAAATAATAGAAAACTCTCCGATCGGAAGCCTTGTGCTTCATCTTAATGCAACAGACTTAGATGACGGGTCTAATGCAGAAATGGCATATATGTATAGTTTGTATACTTCAGAAATGACCCAAAACACATTCAATCTAAACCCTCACACGGGTGAGATAACAGTAAAAGGAGTACTGAACTATGAGGATTTTAAGCTTTATGACATGGAAGTGATAGCAACTGATAAAGGATCACCGGCCTTATCAGGGCAATGCAAAGTAACGGTTTTAGTGGAGGACATGAATGACAACCATCCTGAGATTTCAATCAAGTCATTTCAGAGTCCTGTCAAGGAAAACATAGAAGTAGACACTGTTATAGCTGTGGTGAGTGTTAGTGATAAAGACTCAGGTGATAATGGAGTCGTCGATATCAGTATTCCTGAAAATATGCCTTTCAAATTAAGGGAATCTTCTGATAATTATTTTGAGCTTGTCCTGTCAGAACCTTTAGACCGTGAGAAGGTTCCTGAATATGAAATCACTTTCACAGTTATAGACAGAGGTTCTCCACCATTATCTGACAATGAAACCATGACTTTAGAGCTACTGGATGTTAATGATAATGTTCCCAAATTCCCTCAGTCCTTCTATACTATACGTGTAATGGAGAATAATGCACCAGGAGCCTTGCTAGATTCTCTCACTGCATATGACCCAGATCTGCATGAAAACCAGTATCTGGTGTATTTTATCATAGAAAGGGAGATAGCCAACACCTCTATCTCCATGCTGGTCTCTATTAACCCAGAGAATGGTAAACTATACGCTCTGAAGACTTTTGACTATGAGATTGAAAAGGAGTTTCTTTTCCACATTGAGGCCAGAGACTCTGGTGTTCCTCCACTCAGCAGTAATGTTACTGTACACATCATTATTGTGGACCAGAATGACAACACTCCAGTCATAGTCTCTCCGTGGCGCGCTCATGGTTCAGTGGTGGAGGAGAAGATCCCCAGGTCAACCGATAAAGGCTCTCTGGTTTCCAAGGTGATTGCTATCGACGGTGACTCTGTTTTGAACTCAAGGATTACCTACCAGTTTCTACAGGTGACGGACGCCACCTTGTTCAGTCTGGACCAATACAACGGAGAGATCCGGACTATGAGAATGTTCAGTTACAGAGACCCCCGTCTCCAACGTCTTGTTATTGTTGCCAAGGACAACGGAGAGCCTGCTCTCTCTGCAACAGTTACCATCAAGCTGTCCACAGTGGAGACCGCAGTTAAGGCCTACTCTGACATGACCGAAGTGCCCCTAGAGTACGACATCTTTTCAGACTTAAATCTGTACTTGGTCATCGGCCTGGGCTCGGTGTCCTTTCTCTTGTTGATCACCATACTGGTCACCATCGTTCTCAAGTGTCAGAAACCCAAGTCCAGCAAAGCTGCTCCTCCCTGCAGGAACAGTGTGATCAGTGAGAGGAACTCTACTATTGCAGATTCCACTCTGGTGTCCAACGATGCCTACTGGTACAGTCTGTTTCTAGCGGAGACCAGGAAAGGAAAGCTGGTGGTTAGACAGCCTGCGCCAAAGGGCTCCAGGTACATAGTGTCCAGTTTACCAAGGAGCACTGGACTCACAGAGACTAGCGACTCAGCACCCTCTACTCTGCAGGTGAGACTACATCAAACAATTAATTGTGTTCATTTGGTGAATTCTAACATATATTTTCGCTCTTTAAACCATTAAATGTTATCCTTTTAGTTTTTGAAGTTCATCTACATCATTTAGTTGTACTTTCGCTTAATCGTCACATGTGTGCATACATAACTTAACTTAATAGTATAAAGTTAATGTAAATGACACTAAAGGAAATTACTAATTACAGTTTAGCAGAAGCTAACCTTAAATTAGGAAGCCATTGTAGTGGCTATTTGTCAATATAGATTCACTACAATAAGTCGAACTTTACAACAAAAAGGCCACTGATGCACCAGTTAAATTTAGTTGTACTCAGGCAAGTACGAAGTCCATTGTTCAGGCAAGATTCACGCTTAGGTTGATTTATTTTCCAGTTCAAAAGCAACCTGTGTTCTTCATGCTGACTTTCTCTTCTAAGTTCTAAGTGAGGTTTTTTACTTGCCAGAGTACAACCCAACTGAACTGGTACATCAGTGGCCGTTTGTATGTTTAACTTTATTGAAGATAATAACCGATATTGACAAATAGCCGCTACATAAGTAAAACACATGTCCCTTCCTGCATGTCCCAACATTCACACACCTGCTACCGTTATCCTAATCATGCCTGGTCTGGTACTTAGTGCCCTTAGTGTCTACAAAAATGAATGCTAAATAATAATAATTAACTAATTAAACTAATGAAGCTCCTACAGCCATTATTTATTGAAAGTATAGACCTAATGATAGGCCTATCCGTTGACTTAGTTCGAATAAATGCAAAGTGGGACTTTGAAATTAATTGAGGTTGTGATGAATACAAGAACGGAAATGCGATTTTAATTTTTTGTGAGGATGTACTTGCCTGTTCTTTGCGTATAGAGTCGCTGTTCACCATTTGAGCACGTCTTATGAGGTCACAGTCACCACTGCGCCACGAGCTGCGCAAGTGAACAGCTCCCGGTGCTTGAATTGGGATGTCGACTATTTTGTTGTGTTTTGCAAGATCTTTGACTTAGATTGGAGGATTATTTTACGAATACGTTGTATCAACGAGGACAAAGCTAGTATTACCTCATTTTGAAGGGTTTAAGGAGATAAACAGAATCCTAAAACGATGGAAGCGAAACGCGATGTGGAGAGCTGGACGCGGTATGTGTTGATATGTATCTTATTTGCTTCTATGAAATCAGTAGATGCAGTGACTCATTATTCAATTCCCGAAGAAATGGAGGAAGGATCCGTTGTCGCTAATTTAGCTTCTGACCTGGGCCTAGACGTTAAAATGCTTTCCAAACGGATGATCCGACTAGAAGTCGTAGCGAACAAGAAATATCTGGACGTGAACAAAGAAACAGGGGACCTGTATATTGTCGAGAGGATTGATCGGGAATATCTTTGCACGTCAAAAACTTCAACGTGTTTCCTACGATTGGAAGCTATTGTAGAAAACCCACAGCGTATATTCTATATTGAAGTGGAAATAATGGACATAAATGATAACACCCCTCATTTTAGGAGAGATACAATCAAATTAGATATTTTAGAGGCAACGCAGGCAGGCGAACGATTCTCTGTCAACAATGCAGTTGATCCTGATGTCGGTGTGAACTCTGTGAAAACATATCATTTGAGTACTAGTGAGCATTTTGATATCGAAATTCAAACGGGAAGAGATGGATCGAAGTTTGCGGATCTAATTCTTAAAAAGGCGCTGGACCGTGAAAAGCAGGCCGTTCATAATCTAATTCTCACCGCTGTAGATGGCGGTACGCCTTCACGCACCGGCACGGCCAGCATTACAGTGCGGGTGTTAGACACTAATGACAACGCCCCGCAGTTTGACAACGAGCACTACAGAATTAAAATAATAGAAAACTCTCCGATCGGAAGCCTTGTGCTTCATCTTAATGCAACAGACTTAGATGACGGGTCTAATGCAGAAATGGCATATATGTATAGTTTGTACACTTCAGAAATGACCCAAAACACATTCAATCTAAACCCTCACACGGGTGAGGTAACAGTAAAAGGAGTACTGAACTATGAGGATTTTAAGCTTTACGACATGGAAGTGATAGCAACGGATAAAGGATCACCGGCCTTATCAGGGCAATGCAAAGTAACAGTTTCAGTGGAGGACATGAATGACAACCATCCTGAGATTTCAATCAAGTCATTTCAGAGTCCTGTCAAGGAAAACATAGAAGTAGACACTGTTATAGCTGTGGTGAGTGTTAGTGATAAAGACTCAGGTGATAATGGAGTCGTCGATATCAGTATTCCTGAAAATATGCCTTTCAAATTAAGGGAATCATCTGATAATTATTTTGAGCTTGTCCTGTCAGAACCTTTAGACCGTGAGAAGGTTCCTGAATATGAAATCACTTTCACAGTTATAGACAGAGGTTCTCCACCATTATCTGACAATGAAACCATGACTTTAGAGCTACTGGATGTTAATGATAATGTTCCCAAATTCCCTCAGTCTTTCTATACTATACGTGTAATGGAGAATAATGCACCAGGAGCCTTGCTAGATTCTCTCAGTGCATATGACCCAGATCTGCATGAAAACCAGTATCTGGTGTATTTTATCATAGAAAGGGAGATAGCCAACACCTCTATGTCCATGCTGTTCTCTATTAACCCAGAGAATGGTAAACTATACGCTCTGAAGACTTTTGACTATGAGATTGAAAAGGAGTTTCTTTTCCACATCGAGGCCAGAGACTCTGGTGTTCCTCCACTCAGCAGTAATGTTACTGTACACATCATTATTGTGGACCAGAATGACAACACTCCAGTCATAGTCTCTCCGTGGCGCGCTCATGGTTCAGTGGTGGAGGAGAAGATCCCCAGATCAACCGATAAAGGCGCTCTGGTTTCCAAGGTGATTGCTATCGACGGTGACTCTGTGTTGAACTCAAGGATTACCTACCAGTTTCTACAGGTGACGGACGCCACCTTGTTCAGTCTGGACCAATACAACGGAGAGATCCGGACTATGAGAATGTTCAGTTACAGAGACCCCCGTCTCCAACGTCTTGTTGTCGTTGCAAAGGACAACGGAGAGCCCGCTCTCTCTGCTACAGTTACCATCAAGCTGTCCACAGTGGAGACCGCAGTTAAGGCCTACTCTGACATGACCGAAGTGCCCCTAGAGTACGACATCTTTTCAGACTTAAATCTGTACTTGGTCATCGGCCTGGGCTCGGTGTCCTTTCTCTTGTTGATCACCATACTGGTCACCATCGTTCTCAAGTGTCAGAAACCCAAGTCCAGCAAAGCTGCTCCTCCCTGCAGGAACAGTGTGATCAGTGAGAGGAACTCTACTATTGCAGATTCCACTCTGGTGTCCAACGATGCCTACTGGTACAGTCTGTTTCTAGCGGAGACCAGGAAAGGAAAGCTGGTGGTTAGACAGCCTGCGCCAAAGGGCTCCAGGTACATAGTGTCCAGTTTACCAAGGAGCACTGGACTCACAGAGACTAGCGACTCAGCACCCTCTACTCTGCAGGTGAGACTACACCTATTTGTTACAAGTAGTTTCTGTACTTTTTAACAACTAATGAACATTAATTTGGTGGCTCAATCAGCTAGTGTGCTAACCATGTAAGCAGCAGTAATTCCAGCTTTTGGTCTCTGCTCAATGTAATTCCATTTATCCTAACCTTGATTGCTGTGTACTCACTTGCCTTGTCTTTAAGGCAACATGACAAACAATATATATTTTTGTTGTAGTTATTTGGCAGATGCTTTTATCCAAAGCGAGTGGAGGTAAGGCTGATAACTATTAAACTATATGATCATCATAGCTAGCCTGGCAAGCCAGACCCACATCAGAAGATGTAGGGTCTGGCACTGCTCCATTGGCAGTGTGGGTGGGATAAACGGTTGTCTTTCAAGTTCCCTCTGCACGCAATAGGATAGCGCTACAACCAATCAGAGCAACGAAGAAGGTGACGTAGTCAGAGCGACGGCTCTGACTATGTAATTAATCAAAACTCCGAATACATCTTTCTTTTCGAGGAAAGACTTCAGTGCCGTTCTTTGTTCTTTTCTCAAATAAAATGTTAACTTCAAGTCTTGAAGAGTCGCGGCCAAAGCCGAGTCGAAAGACAGCCGTTCGCCAGCAGCAGCAGCCATTGTTTACCTCTAACACGGAACCGTCGCAACTCTGTCGTCATGGTAGCCCGGCTTCCGACTCCGCCCCTCACGCTGTGATTGGCCTGACAGATTTTCTGTTTCCAGCACCGAAAAACGACAACGAAGGGCTAGACCCCCTGGCTGCAAATTAAATTTGCTGCCGCTAGGGGTGTCTAGATTTCTAGTTTACATCATAGCAACTACACAGAACCCATCCACAACCCATTTTCTAAAAAAAAAAAAAACTGGACAGACTAGCTATAATGTGTTCAACTTTTATAAGGTGCTCAAAGACGCTTTACAGTGAGACACAAGGCTTATGCTAGGTACGTGAAGAAGACGAGTGAGGAGTAGAGACATGAAAAGGGAGGGAGGGGAGAGGAGGGAAGGAGGTTAACTGTTGAATGCCTGCTTGAAGAGGTGGGTTTTGAGGGCCTGTATGAATGATGGCAGGGTGTTCGCCTATCGGATGTGGTTCGGGAGAGTGTTCCAGAGAGAGGGTGTTGCGACCGAAAACGCCATGTCACCCCAGGGCTTGAGCAACCCAGTCGCCAAAAGCATACGTTGACAGTGTACGTTTTCATGAACACTGGATTACGTTGCATTTCAACGTAAAATAGCGTGTTGTACCTACAGTATCTGCGCGTGGCACTGTGGAGGCACTGCCTGAAGAAAGCACAACCAACAAGGACATTTCATGGTTATAAAATACATAAATTGCTGGTTATAAAATACATAAATTATGATTAAGGTGACGGTGATGCAGGGTTGCCAGCTTCACGGTTTTTTCGCCAAATTGGGCTGTTTTGAAAACGGAGTCGCGGGTGTAAACCTCAAAGACGCGGGTCACGGTTTTCTTTTGTGCTTTCAAAACCCACCACAGAAACAGTTGGGGTGTAATATGTATTGCATAGTCTTTATGAAAACTCAGTCAGAACAACACAGTCTCACTCCCAGAACATCAAATAGCGACTGTCACTAAGGGCACTTTAGCGTCAGTCACTGACGGAGATCGTCTCCGGCGATATTTGACGTTCAGTGGTGTGTGGGCATCCGTCCTATTGGTTAGTTATTACTCCTGTATCAGAGCTATAGAGTAAACAACTCTATGTTTACTCTATAGCTCTGTATAGGAAGAGTTGATGTGGGTGGGTGCGGATCCTGTGACCAACAGTATGGATTTGAACTTGGTGTAGGCTGGGGAGCCAGTGGAGAGGGATGTAGTGGTGTGACGTGTGTGCATAGGTTTGTTGAACCTCAGGTGCACTACTGCATTCTGAAAGCTTTGTAGAGGTTTAGAAACGCACTTTGGTCGTGAAGCCATGAGATGATCACAGCCTGGTAGCTGACTATAGAAGCATGTTGTTATTAAACACTCCACTAAAATCTCCTGCAGTCCATTGAAAATACAGCCTTTCTAGGGCTTGAATGATGTTAAACTCCTTAAAACCATTTACATTTTATTTCATTACTATCTGTACTATGAAACTTTTTTTTAACTGCAACAGTCACGTTTGTTTAAACTTTTTCTTAAAGGTGCTGTAGGTATACGATTCAAGAGTAATTTAAGCAATATTCTATACATTTTAGACCAAATGCAACAGGGAGAGAGCAGAGAGGAAGTGGACTTTTTTCTCTGCAGCCACCAACTGTCAAAGAAATTAAACCAATCCACCCACAGCTCAAAATCAAGGTGTGGAGAAAAAGTCAAGAAAATGATATGTTGAACAAAGTGTTGGCTGGTGAGAAAGCTACATAGTGCAGGTTTACCATGCATGTGTTACCATGTGACAAGACTTGTTTTGCACAAGGAATCCCACCATATTACATTCACACTAAGGTACTTAGTTAATCATTTGTAATCGCCATTAAGCCATCATCAGACCTGCACATATTGCAAAAAAAATCCCAATATAAACAACACAGCATGATAACCCCTGTATAAACACTATCATAAACTCAGCAGAAGAATAAGTAATACATTCCTAATTAAAGGGAAAGCAGTTAGCAGTGCTAGTCCTCTTGGCTTCAGAGGATAAATCCAGGCTGGCTTTGCTATACTCCAGTCTTCCTGGCTAGCCCCCCCTCCCCCAGCTCCCCCCCCCCCCCCCCCCCCCCCCATGCCTCCCCCCATGATGATGAGCAACCACTCTAATTACCATTAAGCTGTAGTTCTCACTTACTTCGTAGAATATTTGCATTGTAAAACCACACAGACAGCACATCTATAGCGTTTGCACTGCCACAGGAACTGATTATACCTTGAAATGTTTACACGTTAAGACATTTATTATAATACATATTTTGTTGTCAACATACCATATAGTAAGGAGGTCATAGTCTTGGTATGTTGTTTTTGGAGGGTTCATAACCCCCCCCCCCCCTTCCCATACTGGCACATTGTACTGTTACCTATTGGTTTTAAGTTGTCAGGGTCCTGAGTGTTGTGGGAAAAACCTGTGTGCAACCATAAATCTGCTGCCGGTCTTCTAGACATGAGCTTCTCCTAATAGTAGCAGGGTAGGTTGGCTTTGTAAATTAAATAAACCAACTATCCTTACTTACTCCATCAGTCAGTTAGTTGAGTCTTTTGTGTGCTCTAAAAAGTCATATGCAAATGATTTAAAATGCAAAACAGCAGAAAAGAAAGGAATGAGAGGGAACAATACACAGCCTGTACATTGACCAATCATGTCAAGGTGAACACACACACACACACACACACACACACACAGTCTAACACGCTCGCGCGCGCACACACACGCACGCACGCACGCGCACACGCGCACACACACACACACACACACACACACACACAGATATGGTTTGCAAACGACCACTGTGTACATACAACACACGTCGCGGTAGATATTATGTGACTCCGTGACTTTATATGAGCCAGGTCCGTCAATTCAACAGCCTTCGCATCCCCTCTCGCGGCACGCCAACCCCACGTGGTCACGTTGCTCGTTTACGAGCATGCATCGATGATGTCGTCACCGTGGCGACCATTTCCTGTTGTTGAGGTAGGGGGGTAGAGATATATGTGGGTTCATTTGAGCACCTCGGATCTGGACGCTGTGGTGCGCGACAAGGCGGACATTAGCGGGTCTCAAAAGTCGTACTAGGCTACAGATCCGATCACCATGGCGCGCCATGAGCGTCAGTCCTTTTGGTTGAGGTACGTGTCGCCGTTCATGGTTTTGGTATCCATGATGGACACCAAAGCCTCTGCTGTCACGCATTATTCGATTCCGGAGGAAATGGAGGAACGCGCAGTGGTCGCCAATTTAGCCTCCGACCTGGGACTGGATGTCAGGACGCTGTATGAGAGGAAAATGCGAATAGATGCAGTGGCCAACAAAAAGTACATCGACATCAACAAGGACACGGGCGAGCTTTTCATTTTGGAAAAGATTGATAGGGAATTTTTGTGTCCATTAAGAACAAGTACATCGTGTTTTCTTAAATTGGACGCGGCGATCGAAAACCCAATACGCATGTTTAATATCGAGGTAGAGATATCGGACATTAACGACAACGCGCCTCATTTCCGAAGGGAAACGATGCACTTGGACATATCCGAGTCGAGCCCGACCGGGGAGAGGTTTTCTCTGAATAACGCGGTGGACCCCGACGTGGGGGCGAATTCCGTGAAGGATTACCACCTGAGCCCGAGCGAACATTTCGCGATTGAAATTCAAACGGGGAGAGACGGGTCCAAGTTTGCGGACTTGATCCTTAAAACGCATTTGGACAGGGAGGCCCAAGCCGTCCACCGTCTGGTGCTGACCGCTGTGGACGGCGGGGTCCCTGCGCGCTCCGGAACGGCCAATATCGTCGTGCGCGTCCTGGACATCAATGACAACGCCCCGTCGTTCAACAAGGACGGCTACAAAGTGGACTTGATGGAAAACTCACCGATAGGTAGTCTCGTGATCAAGGTGAACGCCACGGATCGAGATGAAGGCTCTAACTCCGAAACGATTTACTCTTATAGTCTGTACACGTCGGAGAAAACGCAGAATACGTTTAGCTTGAATCCAGATTCAGGTGAAATCCGAGTAAAGGAGATGATCAACTATGAAGACTTCAAAATATATGATATGGAGATTATTGCCACGGATAAAAGCCCTAATCCATTGTCTGGTCAGTGTAAAGTGACAATATTGGTAACGGATATGAATGATAATCACCCTGAGATCTCGATTAAGTCTTTTCAAAGTCCAATAAAGGAGAATGCTCCAATAGACACCGTTATAGCAGTTATAAGTGTGAGCGATACAGATTCAGGTGATAATGGCGTTGTTGACCTAAAGATTCCTGCTTCTATGCCATTCAAACTGAGAGAATCCTCTGACAACTACTTTGAATTGTTAATATCAGAACCTTTAGACCGTGAGAAGGTTCCCGAGTATGAAATCACTTTCACAGTTACAGACAGAGGTTCTCCACCATTATCTGACAATGAAACCATGACTTTAGAGCTACTGGATGTTAATGATAATGTTCCCAAATTCCCTCAGTCTTTCTATACTATACGTGTAATGGAGAATAATGCACCAGGAGCCTTGCTAGATTCTCTCACTGCGTATGACCCAGATCTGCATGAAAACCAGTATCTGGTGTATTTTATCATAGAAAGGGAGATAGCCAACACCTCTATGTCCATGCTGTTCTCTATTAACCCAGAGAATGGTAAACTATACGCTCTGAAGACTTTTGACTATGAGATTGAAAAGGAGTTTCTTTTCCACATTGAGGCCAGAGACTCTGGTGTTCCTCCACTCAGCAGTAATGTTACTGTACACATCATTATTGTGGACCAGAATGATAACACTCCAGTCATAGTCTCTCCGTGGCGCGCTCATGGTTCAGTGGTGGAGGAGAAGATCCCCAGATCAACCGATAAAGGCTCTCTGGTTTCCAAGGTGATTGCTATCGACGGTGACTCTGTTTTGAACTCAAGGATTACCTACCAGTTTCTACAGGTGACGGACGCCACCTTGTTCAGTCTGGACCAATACAACGGAGAAATCCGGACTATGAGAATGTTCAGTTACAGAGACCCCCGTCTCCAACGTCTTGTTGTCGTTGCCAAGGACAACGGAGAGCCCGCTCTCTCTGCTACAGTTACCATCAAGCTGTCCACAGTGGAGACCGCAGTTAAGGCCTACTCTGACATGACCGAAGTGCCCCTAGAGTACGACATCTTTTCAGACTTAAATCTGTACTTGGTCATCGGCCTGGGCTCGGTGTCCTTTCTCTTGTTGATCACCATACTGGTCACCATCGTTCTCAAGTGTCAGAAACCCAAGTCTAGCAAAGCTGCTCCTCCCTGCAGGAACAGTGTGATCAGTGAGAGGAACTCTACTATTGCAGATTCCACTCTGGTGTCCAACGATGCCTACTGGTACAGTCTGTTTCTAGCGGAGACCAGGAAAGGAAAGCTGGTGGTTAGACAGCCTGCGCCAAAGGGCTCCAGGTACATAGTGTCCAGTTTACCAAGGAGCACTGGACTCACAGAGACTAGCGACTCAGCACCCTCTACTCTGCAGGTGAGACTCAAGCCGCTCACACCATTACAAAACAACTAGGATATGTTGTGATGTGAGCAATAATGTCTCAAATTCAGCTATGCTAAACATTTGAATAGGCTTATCCTTAAAAAACAAAATCCCTTGCAATTCAGTTTGGACATCATATTACTACCATTAGGATGTGTGCACTACTATGTTATAACTAGATGTTGAAGGTTTTGTTGAACTTGATATAATGAAGGTATTTTATAACAGGAGTTCATTTTACTGTTCATACTTTATGGCGGTTGTATATTTTTTTAAATGGTTTCAAATGGCTTCATGGCTTAAAGGGTGGAAACAAAACAATGTGGCGTTGCAACCTCATAGTTACAAAGAAGGAGTAGATGGCAGCATGTTGTTTAGTGACTGAAGCATTTTAAGTATTAATTTTATTCCTCATTGCTTTCAGCCAGAAAAGGTTTCTGGCTGAAAGCTGCAACAAACTCCTCCAGCAAACCAGCAGTTTATACAGAAAAGCTGTTGTTTTTCTTTCCCTCTGAAAATGTGCTTATTTGGTGCTTGTGGCCCGTCGCCCGTTGTAGGGGAGTGATTATTTGGAGTGACATGGTTTTACAGAAAGATGATTATATTGCGCATCATGTGCTCAGACATATGGAGCAATTGAGTGACCAGATAATTCTACTACTGATAAATCTACCTGCTTGTAATCAATCTGAAATCTGCATAAAACCAGGATTATTTGTAGCGTTCCTTGTCTTCAAGCGAACCGGGTACGTGCACATGAAGCAGCAATGCTCCGTCTGTGTTTACAACGGAGGGGAGAGGCAGTGGTTGTGCTGTGTTGTATGGAATTTATTTCTGTTCTGGCCCACTGCAGAGAATACTGCAGAAGCTCAACTCCTCTCCCGATCCCTCATCACTGATGGAGAAAACAGGCCTGCAGCCTGGAACGGCGTCTGTGTACTAATAGGAAGCTGGCTATTTCTGCTCATCACATATATCAGGGTACTTAGGCAATTGTCAGGGTCTTTCAAGGTGAATGGTAGAACATCCAATTGAACAACACTTTCTAACCTGTCATCTAACTTTTGCTTTTTTTCCATCCAAGGTGGTTAGGAGGGTAAGTATAGAAGCTAATGCATAACATGTTGCTAACACTCTTGCCTTTCCAGATGACACACAAGGTCCATCCTGCTTCATAAGAGAAGGTTACTAGTATAGAGGTTAACTAGTCTGCGTTATGTTTGAATAATGCAGTGATGACTATCCGTCCAGCATCACATGTACTGGAGTTACCAAACGATAGACCAATGAGAATACAACTAACTACATACATCCAATAGCATGCAATTTAACCAATCAGACAGTCCCTGTTTGTGCTTCAAATGAACTGACCAGTAAATTGCTTGTGTTTGTTTGTTTCTAAAGTATCCTAAGTGAAGGACGTCCACTCTGCAGCTGAAGGTATGCACCAATCTCACATCACCCCCCCCCTACCGTGTGTGTGTGTGTGTTGTGTGTGTGTGTGTGTGTGTGTGTGTATGTGTGATGATTGATTTGATTATTTATTGTTTGGTCACTGCTTGACAAGAGGGTCTGTACCAGGGTTATTTAATCAACTAAGCAGAGTCTCACCCTCTCTGCGTCCACTTTTCCAAAATATTTGTGTAGTGTGGCCACCACAACGGGAATGGATAATACTGCTCCCTGGAGTGCAGTTATTTAACTATCTGCAGTGATTACTATCCTGTATCCCTTGTCATTCTGTTATCTTCTAAATAAATGGTGTCACCTCCATGTCAGCAGCGTATTTTGTTGTAATGACCTTTTGTTGACAATATCTACGTGACGGTGGTCATAAATGATCCATTGCCATATTTATTTTTGTTAAAAGTCAGGAAGAGTGTGCTAATCCAGATGGTTGCGTGTTTGGGTGTGTGGTGAGTGATGCCTTTTCTGAAGAAACTACAACTCAACCGCCTCCAGACCCTGAGCCATGCACCTCTCCCCCAGCCGTATTGACTATTTCATACTAAATTAACTTACACAAATAAACAAGTACTTAGTTGTTGAGTCTCTCCGACACACCCTTCTCTAACATGTTCCTGTCTAACAAATCTAGCCTGCTATGATTTGTATAGTGCCGTTTTAATGGAATAATATACACTGCAATGACACACCCGATGCATGATATGCCCAATGCATGTGATACAATTCCAACTGTGGTATTTGAAGTATGTGTGTGTGACTAGTCAGTCAGCGTGTGGATTGTGGCGAAACGGTAATTGCATGATAACTTAATGTGCCTCTGCGAGGTACACACACATTCACTTAGGAACTACTCTCACCCCCATACACACACATTCAACTGGGAACCACTCACTCACTCTTTCACCTAAAAAACACTCTCACATACACGTACACATTCACCTAGAAACCACTCACACACACACATTCACCTAGAAACCACTCACACTCACACAGCATGGATTCTTCCCCCACCTCCCACAGCACCAATCCACTTTTTTTCAGTTCCAATCTGATTCTGATTCCACACAGCACTTGCGTCGTGGTACGCGGATGATGACAGCAGTTTGATATCTGATATGTAAATTACGTCAGTATCGGCTACCGATTTTGGATCGGATCGGTCCCATATTTACATGCACTCTCATCGAGCAGCAGGTCTCTGGTGCATGAGGCATGTCTCTCTGTTTCACATCATGGAGTTTTTGTTGCAGATAGGGTGGAAATCCTAAGTCAACATACATTTACTGTGCTTTGTTTTGCCACGTCTCGCATGAGAAACGCGGTGCCAGTTTCAAACACAACGTCTCCCCATAATGACAAATCATTTCATGATGAATTACTAAACAATGACCAAAAAACCATTACTACTCACATAACAACTAACATTACAATGCTTCCAAAATGGAGGCGGTCATTACAATGTGACGTCAAGCCTGTACAAGCCCTATAATAATGATCTCCCTTTCTGTGTCTTCTTCCTCTGCAGGCGTCACATACCAGCAGTAGCAGTCATGTGAAGCCCCCCCGGTGATGCCAAGTGCTCCATCAGAGAGAGAAAGAGAGAAGGAGAGGAAGGGGGACCCTGCTGACCACCCCCCCAAATGTCCTTGTAAATACATGACAAAAATACACAAATGTGATTTTCTGATCTCATCACAAGCTTGATCTCGCCTAGCCCCCTGCTTGTGTATCGTGCTCAACGACTAATAGACATCCCTGTCTCTCCCTTTTCTAACCCTCTATTGTCGACCATCTTGAGCCCCACGATGTGGTCTCTATATTTAAGCACATGCTGAACCAATCAACGTGAACATGCATGATAACAAGCTCCATGGCCATACAAGACTGTAGAATCCTGCTGTAAATGAGACTGTACAGGGAGCTGCATCAAGCCACAACGTGGACTAAACCTGTGGACATGAGAACGTTGGACTGCCTTCAGAAGACCCTACAGGAAACGTTCCCTCACGAGAAAAACATTTTACCATTGTGTTTGTCCCCATGCTGTATTATAGCACTTATGCAAAATGCTAAACGATAAATAGCACAGGCGTCAACAAAATAGATTTGTGTCAGTTATTAGCTATTGGAAAGTATGGTTATTGGTGTTGTCATAGTGATAGATTTGGGTATGCTCTATATTCGATGTTGTTCATGTGTGAGGCCTTAATGGTTAAGAGTTTGATGCCCTCAGCCATTTAGAAGTTCATCAGCCAACAAATATTGAGGGTTTTTATTTTTTATTTTCTTACTAATAAGCGTTGACTTTTTTGCCCTGCATGTCGTTTTCTAAGTGCTTTAGTAGCTTTATTTTGGGGCTGTTACATGTCATATCAGTCTGATGCTGTGTGATAGTTGAGATAAAAGGTATTTTTGAGTTTGATTGGAGCACAAGAAGAAGATAATGGGGGATACAAGAGACCCAAGGACTGGAAAGTTCAATAGTTGTGTGATGACACCTATGACTGCAAGTGTTTGTGTATTATGAACCAATTATCAAAACATAATGATGCCAGTAAACAAAGGATGCAATGCCAATTAATATATCTGACTCACTTTGCCAAATTGAGTTTTTTGTGCCTACTATGACAAGTTTTAAATGAGCACAACGCTGTTGATGAATTTCCAGTGGAGGTACAATGGTCTGATTATGGAGTTTTGCTTTTTGAACCAAATTATTGTCGGGATTACGTAACCAAAATAACACAGAACACTGGTATTAAAACAAATAACCAAGCCTTATATTTGGTTTGAGTAACTGGTTCATTTTTTGGTGTATAGATACAGAAATATATTTCAGTATTTCAAATACATGATCAGTGTCATTTCCTACTGGGTATGTGCTTTGTTATGAATCCGTATCTATCTTCAACAATTACTCATGTAATCATCTATTTACGTTATATACCAAACATTGAAATTATTGTGCAATGAAATGTCTGGTACCTGTATTTCCATAACAATGTTCTGAAATCAGTTGGCTAACCCCCTGAAATGAACTCTTAAGTGATTTATATTAAATTCATTGCACAATAAACCGATGTATTCTGTTTAACAACATAGATAAGTGCTTTTGTACATTGTAATTTTTAATGGTACAATATCTAGTAGTGTGATCATATTGTATGCTATGATAAACACATTAATATAATACATAAAACATGATACTTATTTGTGTCATAGTTGCATCGGTACAGGTTCAGCTGAAATATCTGTCCATCTTGTGAGAAATATGTTGAATTATGACATTAAACCCATGCTGAGATCATTGTGTAAATGTTATTCAAGTGTTCAAACTGTTAAGCCTAGTTAACCAACTTGGATAGATGTTTTTATTTAAAGTTGGGTAGTCCTCCAGCTCACATCTTCACACATCGTACAATAGCTCACATAAAAGTCATGCCTGTTTGGTCCTCGGTACATAACGACTAAGATGAAAAATGTTATTACTACAATTCAAGGTGTTTGTTCTTTTATTGAAAGATTGGGTGAGATTAAAAAAAGCCTGTGATTTATTTAACCATGGTCTCCCTTTTCCCTCACACTCACTATTTAATGTTTATGAAGACAACGGATGTTAGTTGTACAATGTGTCACATCGTCTCTGTTCCCAGCCCTGGTATCTATTCACAGGGTATTTTAATGGCCTTCATTAAGTCCATGGTCTCAATTAGGTGTTATTTAACCACATAAAGCAAAAGGCATCACACATTACTGCATGTTGCCTTTTTCTCTATAACTTGATACAGAAACAGATGTTTATGAAGGAAGAGAGAGAGAAACAAGGCCTTATGTGATATAAAATGTAGCTTATCTAATGCCCATCATTTTTGACACTGTCTGTGAAGTGAGCAGTAAACATGGAGCGATTACCCTTATGTACTGAGGGTTGCTGTTTCCTAGAATAGTCACTGGTGGGTCACAAGGGCATTTTGAGTGGGTCACACAGCATATGCCAAACCTTTAGAAAGAAGCCCATTAATTAACTAATGTTTCAATGTTAATTCAGGTTTCAATGGTTTACTATTTCACTGAGTTTAGCCCTAATTGTTGCAGCTTTAATGAAGGCGTTGTTGATTACTGAAATATTGGTAAAAACCTGTTTTATTCTTGGGTCGTGACTTAATGAATAATGACACATGTTAGTCCTGAGGACCAGTTGAGAACCACTGTCCTAGAGGCAAGCAATGCTCAGTCTCCTCCTCCACCATCATCTGACCCAGATAAAGAGACTGCAGTTCCTCAGCTACTCGTTGGAGCACTAACATGCACACACAACCACCAGCTGGCAATAATAAGCGAGGAGACACCATGAAACCAGTGGTGATGGCTGCAGCTTCTCTGGGGATGTGCGTCTTTTTTTTTTTTTAGTGTTATGAAATATATATATATATATATATATATATATATATATATATATATATATATATATATATATATATATATATAGTGTTTTTATTGCTGTGATTAAATATTATGTGTGTCAATGTTAATAAAGCTCTCATGTCAACACATTGTATTGCTAATGTGAAATAGAAATAGCATGGTATAGGCTAATGGATAACATTATAAATTGTTAATATAGATATAATAGCATTGATTTCCATGTGTATGCCTCAAAGGATGTAGCATCCATTAAAATTCAAAAATGGCGATGGCACATGTGCAGTTTGAACAATGGATGAAGCTGATGGTCTGTTAGAAACAGCCGTGGTACCTACTCCCTTTTCCTCCCCCCTTCCTGCTTTCAGCACCACGGAGAGGAGCCTGCCTTCTTCAGCTCCGTTGCCAAGGCAACGGGATGTCTGCTCGCTGCAGCTCGTAATTAGATATCTGACAGCCGCCCTGCACTATTATCACCCAGTGTTAGACAATACAAGCAGAACCATTCATGCAGCAATAATATAATATTACATGTGGAATATGGACACAGCAGCACGGCAAACATTTATGTTGTATTTTATTGCTGACATATTGACTAATATTGACAAATATTGTAATGATGTTGTGAATTTAATGTAGGCCTATAGGCCCATTTAATATTATTGTGATATTACGCTGCGCATTCATTGCTGTGTGACGCTGCCCACACATAGGTGGCACTGCTTCGCACAGACCACAATCTAGTCTAGTGAGAAAAAAAGAGAAGAAGAAATATATGCGTCATCGTGCATAAATGAGAAGCTATTCTCCTTTTAAGCGCATGATGTCGCTGTTCACTCTTTCAACAACAAACAAGGACGCTCATTCGCATGCGCAACACAGATTCAAAAACAGACGAGTCAAAGCCATTATAGCTCTGACAAAACACACATATACAACAATGCAATGTCTTCTTCTGTGAACTATCATAATATATAATATAATATACTACTACTAGGCCTACTACTACTAGCCTTCTACTACTACTACTACTACTACTACTACTAATAATAATAATAATAATAATACAAATACAAATATTAATATTATTATTAATAATAGTAATAATAATAATAATAATAAAATAAAAATACAAATAATATTAATATATGATTGTTACTCATCTAATAGTCTAACTCATCTAACTAATCACAGCTGCATACATAGAATAAAAGGCTTGTGTCATGAATTAACCACTTTGTTTTCAGTCTAAATACGTTTCACGTCCATAGAACACATTGTTGTGGGACAACAGGGTTGTTTCTTGTTGGACAATATTTCGTATTAATAAATGCATCGGAGTTAAACTGACGCAATGGGGCGCTGTTTAACGACATATTCTTAACCCTGCCGACGATGCCATTTTCAAGACGCGTCAGACGAGGGAATCGCTATAAAGTGACATAGGCCTACGATGTTTTCAGCAGAACGACTGGACGAAAAATGTGTCATAATTATTAAGAATTCGGTTTAGTCAGTTCAGCGACTGTATTCATACGTTCGTGTGAAACAATGGGACCGCTCTACTCCAAACGATGGCTGCTGGGGTCGAGGAAAATGTGCTGTCTTGTTCTGCTGATTGAGTTACAACTGGAAGCAACAACAGCTCAAATACGATACTCAACCCAGGAGGAACTACACGTCGGTACGTCAGTTGGAAATATAGCCAAGGATCTCGGATTAGATATTGGAAGAATATCAGAAAGAAATCTCCGCATCGTGTCTGGAACAAAGCAAGAGCTATTTAAGGTAAACCAAAGAGATGGCGCTTTGTTAGTCAATCACAGAATAGACAGGGAGGACTTATGCGGCCATAGCGTCCCGTGCCTTATAACCCTAAAAGCTGTGACCGAAAACCCTTTGGAAATGCACCAAGTATTAATTGATATAATTGATGTAAACGACAACGCTCCGAAATTTCTCGAAGCAAACTGTACATTAGAAATATTAGAATCGGTTATTGTCGGGGCTCGATTTCCAGTGGAAGGAGCGCACGACCCCGATGTTGGTTTGAATAGTTTGCAGTCCTATAAATTGAATCATAATGCTTATTTTCGGCTAGAAACAGAGGAATTTGGGGAAGACGGAAAGGTGCCATTTCTAATATTACAACGACCATTGGACAGAGAGCAAATTGCTCAGCACAGTTTAACACTAACGGCTATAGATGGAGGAAAACCACCGAAATCCGGAACTCTAAATATCACGGTAATTGTTTCTGACATAAATGACAATTCCCCTGTGTGCGACAAACAGAAATATTCAGTAACAATAAAGGAAAACGCAGCACCGGGGACGTTTCTGATTAGAATTAACGCTTCTGATTCAGATTCCGGTGTAAACGGCGAGATCGAATATTCTTTACGGACTAAATTCAGGGGATTAACACTTGAGCCATTTAATTTGAACAGTAGAACAGGCGAACTAACGGTAAAGGGTGGTCTTGACTTTGAACAGAAACAAGTATACGAGATGAAAGTCCTGGCCGCGGATAAAGGTGTAGTGTCTCTCTCTACTCATTGTAACGTCATAGTCAAAGTGGAAGACGAGAATGATAATCAACCCGAGATAGACATCACGTCCGTATCCAGCCAAATACCCGAGAATGCACCTCCCGGCTCAGTAGTGGCTCTAATGGGCGTAACTGACCTCGACTCAGGGGTGAATGGACAGGTGGTCTGTACTGTGCCGACGCACTTACCGTTTGACCTGAAGCAGTCACCCGATGGACATTCCTACTCTCTCGTCACCAAGGACTCCCTAGATAAGGAATCTGAACACACGTATGACATCGCTATAACCGCGAGAGATTTGGGTAGCCCCCCTCTGTCCTCCACGAAAGTGATTAAGGTAGATGTGCTGGATGTTAACGACAATCGTCCGTTGTTCGCAGAAAACCCATATACCTTCTATGTTGTTGAAAACAATAAGCCTGGGATGTCCATTTTCTCAGTAAGCGCATCCGATGCTGATGAGGGCGATAACGCGGCAATTTCGTACTCCCTCGTTCGTAAAAGTTCCGGCCCCAGCATCAGTTCCATTCTGAATATGAATGAAGCAAATGGGACGATTTATGCACTCAATCATTTTGACTTTGAAACCCAGAAGACATTTGAGTTCCACGTCATTGCCACGGACTCTGGAAGTCCGCCACTGAGCAGCAACGTCACGGTGCAGGTGTACATTTTGGATCAGAATGACAACGCGCCAGTTATTGTGTATCCTCTCAGCTCGAACGGCTCTGCAGAGGGAACAGAGCAAATCCCTCGCAATGTTCCTGCAGGGCATCTGGTGTCTAAAGTGAGAGCCTACGATGCTGATATAGGATACAACGGCTGGCTGTTATTCTCGCTACAGGAAGTGAGTGACCACAGTCCTCTTTGGTTTGGACCGCTATACTGGACAGATAAGAACCCTGCGCTCATTCACAGAGACAGACGAGGCTCAACATAAACTGGTCATACTGGTAAAAGACAATGGGAACGTGTCACTCTCAGCAACAGCTACTGTGGCTGTCGAACTCGTGGAGCCCAAAGAGGCCATTTCAGCTTCTGATGTGAAAAGTGCAACGACGGACCAGGGCGAAAATGATATTCCATTTTATCTGATAATAACTTTGGGCTCTGTTTCAACACTTTTCATTGTCAGTATCATTGTATTGGTCATAATGCAGTGCTCTAAATCCACTGACGTATCCTCCAAGTATTTACCTGAACCGAACTATGACGGAACTCTGTGCCACAGCATCCAGTACAGATCTGGAGAGAAACGCTACATGTTAGTTGGACCCAGAATGAGTATAGGATCTACTATAGTCCCGGGAAGCAATGGAAATACTCTAGTGGTTGCAGACAGGAGACGTCCTCTCGAAGAGGTAAGCGCAATGTCATTTATTTATTTAAGTAATTTAACAAAATATTTTTGTTTAACCGACGTTAGTATTGGTGGTGGTTGGTTTCTTATTGCGCTCTCCATGGTACTGAATCCTATGTTTTATGTTTGTGTCTGTCTGTCCGCTATTCTGACTGACTGACTGTCTGTCTTTTTGTGTCCGTGTATCTATCTGTCTCTCTGTTTATCGGTGTATACATCTATATCTAAATGTCTTGGTGGATCTGTTTTCACAGCAAAGCCACATGCCACGGGGTGTCAGTGTGACATAGAATATAGTTGTTGTTTGATAGGCCCTGCCCATTTCTGGGTCATTTATTTCATTGGAGCTGGAGAAATAGACCACATTCACGCAATGTGATCAGGGGCTGGAATATACTATATGATGAACCTCAAATCGAGTTTCTAAAAATGGATTGGTAAAATAATCCTGGTTTGACTGCACGAATAGCGCCGCTTTCTTTCTTTTTTTTCCTTCGAGGAACTATAATTTCCACGTATCGATGAGAGACAGAGGACAAAGACGCAGGATGAGGCGCGGGTGGCTATCGGTGGTTTTGCTCTTGTGCTTTGGTAAGCTCGTTTTGGCCCAATTAAGATACTCGATTGCGGAAGAGGGGAAAGTCGGATCTGTTGTTGGAAATGTCGCCAAGGATTTGGGACTCGATATCAGCACTTTGGTAGACCGACGGTTTCGTATCGTTTCTGGCACGAATCACGCTCTATTTAACCTAAATCTAAACAATGGCGTCTTGTATGTTGAGGAGAAGATCGACCGCGAGGAGCTCTGTGAAACCACCGCATGCGTTATAAATCTCAAAGTCGTTGTTGAAAATCCTTTGGAAATACACTATGTTGCTGTGGAAATAACCGACGTCAATGACCATTCCCCCACTTTTCCGGACACTGAGCAGCATTTGGAAATCCCAGAACATATTCCGCCAGGCACTCGCTTCCAAATCCATGCGGCTCGGGACCCAGATGTTGGCATACACGCGGTCCGTTTTTACCGACTAAGCACAAATGACATTTTTGATATTAATGTTGCAGATAGTGAAGAGGACAAGATCCCGTTTCTAGTGTTGAAAAAGTCATTAGATAGAGAAAACAAGGCAGAACACTTCTTAGTGCTGACGGCTCTTGATGGGGGCAGTCCATCCAAAAGTGGGAAACTCAACCTAACTATAACCGTTTTAGATGCCAACGATAATCGCCCAATTTTCAGCCAAGATACATATACTGTCTCGTTAGTTGAAAATGCCCCTGCTGGGACTCTCGTTGTCAAATTAAACGCCACAGATTTGGACCTCGGTTTAAACAGTGACATTGAATACAGCTTTGGCAAAACGCAAAAGAAAAAAGTGCTCGACACCTTTTCGTTAGACAGTATCACAGGCGAGATCCGAGTGAAAGGAACGGTGGACTTTGAGGATACGGAGATTTATAGACTAGGCGTACAGGTTTCTGATAAAGGCCAGCCACCGTGGACCGCAGAAGGGAGAGTTATTATAAAAATAAAAGATGTGAACGATAATAACCCAGATATTGAAATCACGTCACTGTCAAACGTAGTCCCCGAGGATCGAAAACCAGGCAGTGTTGTCGCACTTATCAGTGTGACGGACAGAGATACTGGCGTTAACGGCAAAGTAAGTTGTAAAATCTCACAAAACGTCCCGTTTGATTTGACGCCCTCAATTCAGGAAAATATGTATTCTCTCGTCGTAAAGGGACAGTTGGACCGAGAACTGATGTCCGATTATGATATCACAATAACAGCTACTGATTGCGGGCAGCCTCCCCTGTCGACTGTGCAATCTTTCAGTATTCACATATCAGATGTGAATGATAATGTTCCAACATTTAGCCGTAGTCCTATTGAACTGTACTTAGTGGAGAACAACATCCCTGGTGCCTCGATATTCTCCGTCAGCGCATTTGATAACGATCTTAACGAAAATGCGGCAATTTCATATCGTATTGTAAGGGGAGATGGGCCAAAGAACGAAATATCGTCTTTCTTGAATATCAACAACGACAATGGACAGATTTCAGCGTTGAAAAGTTTTGACTTTGAATCTTTAAAGTCGTTCCAATTCAAAGTGGTGGCTATAGATTCTGGAACTCCGCCTCTAAGCAGCAACGTCACCATTAACACGTTCATCCTGGACCACAACGACAATGCCCCAGTCATCTTGTATCCATTGAGTAGCAACGGGACGGCTGAAGGGATCGAAGAAGTTCCCCGCAATGTTCCTGCAGGCCACCTGGTGTCTAAAGTGAGAGCATTTGATGCTGATATAGGATACAACGGCTGGCTGTTGTTCTCACTACAGGAAGTGAGTGACCACAGTCTTTTTGGTTTGGACCGCTATACTGGACAGATAAGAACACTGCGCTCATTCACAGAGACAGACGAGGCTCAACATAAACTGGTCATACTGGTCAAAGACAATGGGAACGTGTCACTCTCAGCAACAGCTACTGTAGGTTGTCAAGCTCGTGGAGCCCAAAGAGGCCATTTCAGCTTCTGATGTGAAAAGTGTTTTAAAGGCAGACGACGAGAGCAATGTAACTTTTTATTTGATGATAACGTTAGGCTCTGTCTCAGCTCTCTTCATCGCCAGCATCATAGTGTTGGTTGTAATGCAGTGCTCCAAACCAAGAGAACTTGCTGCCGCCAAGTATTTACAAGAAACAAACTATGACGGGACTCTGTGTCACAGCATCCAGTACAGATCTGGAGAGAAACGCTACATGTTAGTTGGACCCAGAATGAGTATAGGATCTACTATAGTCCCGGGAAGTAACGGAAATACTCTAGTGGTTCCTGACCGAATGAAGACATCATTGGAGGTAAGAAGAAAACATAGATACATATTGATGTTGCATAAACATACATTTAAATAGAGTTTATATTTAGAAAGTAATATGTTGTGTGTATTGTATCAGGTCAATCTTTCTGGTAAAGGAACAAAACTATTACGCAGCGCTCTCCATGATCCTGAATCAACGCGGTTTATCTTGAAACGCGAGTTTTAAGATCATGTCAGTGTTTATTTTTAAATGTACAGTCGTGTGTGCTTTAATATTGCATTTTATCCTTATTTCCACGTGGTGGCAGTGTCACCTTGTAAAACAGAACTGTTGGTTAAGCCCGGCCCCTCATGAAGAGATTTATTTGTGGCTCAATAAGGAGGGATATTTTTTGAAACGGGTGGTGATTTTATCCTTGTATTTTCAAGGCAACGTATAGGCCTATATTGTTGGCATAAACCATAGCCTGCTCGGCGACTCTGTTCTGGATGTAGCATCACGTTGAGACTTGTTGTGACCGTGAGACCTGGTAGACAAAGAAGGACAATGGAATATTGGTCGTTTGTCTGGCGCTTTTCTTTGCTGGTGTGGTGCAGCACGGAACACGTTTCGGCTCAAATCAAATATTCAATCGCAGAGGAGGTAAAAGTGGGCTCTGTTGTTGGAAATGTTGCTAAAGATTTAGGACTTGAAATCGGCGTACTTAAGGACCGACGGTTTAGGATAGTTTCGGGATCGAATGACGCTCTTTTTAACATCAACCAGGATAATGGCATCCTGTACGTTCATAAACATGTCGACAGAGAGGAGCTTTGTAATAGCAATGCTGTTTGTTCGATTAACCTAAAGATGATGGTTGAGAACCCTTTGGAAATACATTACGTTGGTGTCGATATTATGGATATAAATGATAATTCGCCCAGATTCCAGGAAGAGGAAAAATTATTGGAAATATACGAGTCTACCGTCCCCGGTAAGCGTTTCCAGTTACCAACGGCTCGAGATCCAGACGTCGGCTCAAACACCGTGCACGCATATAAATTAAACCAGAACGAACATTTTAATTTGCAAATACGAGAAAGAGGAGACGACAAGATACCGTTTTTAGTTTTGCAAAAGGCTTTGGATAGGGAAAAACAGTCCGTGCACAAATTGGTTCTCACCGCTATTGATGGTGGGGTTCGTCCAAAATCAGGAACGCTGAACATCACAGTCACAGTGCTTGATTCAAATGACAACCCTCCCGTATTCAGCCAAGAGGTGTACTCTGCCACCATACCTGAAAATGTTGAGTTTGGAACAATTGTTTTAAAGGTTAATGCAACCGACGAAGACGCGGGTGCAAATGGAGATGTTCAATATTTGTTTGGAAGTGAACTTGACTCCCGAATGTATGAAACATTTGAATTAGACAGATTAACAGGAGAAATTCGTATAACCGGCCATGTTGATTTTGAGAATGCCGATGTGTACAAATTAGATGTCCATGCCTCGGATAAAGGACAGCCACCAATGAGTACGGACTGCAGAGTTATCATCAAAGTACTGGATGTTAACGATAACAAACCAGATATAGAGGTAACATCCCTGTCCGGTATAGTCTCAGAGGATTCAAAACCTGGCGCAGTTGTTTCTTTAATTAGTATTACCGATAAAGACGCAGGAAATAACGGCAGAGTTGTATGCAGTCTATCAGAAAATGTGCCATTCGAGTTAAAACCATCATTTCAAGATAATATGTACTCGTTAGTTACAAAACATCGCCTGGACAGAGAATCCGTTTCAGATTATGAGATCACAATAACAGCGACTGACTGTGGCCAACCGGCCCTGTCCACATTCAAAACGTTACATATTCAGCTGTCAGATGTAAACGATAATAGTCCAGAATTCCCACACGATCCAGTGGATGTTTACCTGTTTGAAAACAATGTCGTCGGCAGCTCTATTTTCTTCGTAAGCGCTTTCGATAAGGACTTAAACGAAAATGCTGCAATATCATATCGTATTGTTAGAGGAGAACGAAATCGGGACGATATGACATCATTTTTGAACGTCAATTCGGACAATGGTCACATTTCTGCCCTCAAAAGTTTTGACTTCGAGACGTTAAAAACATTTCAGTTCCAAGTTGTCGCTGCGGACTCTGGGACGCCATCCCTCAGTAGCCAAGTTACGGTTAACGTGTTTTTTCTGGATCAGAACGACAACCCTCCCGTTATCTTATATCCACTCAGCACAAATGGATCAGCCGAAGGTGTTGAAGAGGTTCCTCGCAATGTTCCTGCAGGCCACCTGGTGACTAAAGTGAGAGCCTACGATGCTGATATAGGATACAACGGCTGGCTGTTATTCTCACTACAGGAAGTGAGTGACCACAGTCTCTTTGGTTTGGACCGCTATACTGGACAGATAAGAACACTGCGCTCATTCACAGAGACAGACGAGGCTCAACATAAACTGGTCATACTGGTCAAAGACAATGGGAACGTGTCACTCTCAGCAACAGCTACTGTGGTTGTCAAGCTCGTGGAGCCCAAAGAGGCCATTGCAGCTTCTGATGTGAAAAGTGTAACAAATAATGATAATGACACCAATGTAACCTTCTATTTGATGATAACTTTAGGAACAGTTTCAACCCTTTTTCTCGTCAGCATCATTGTGCTTATTGCAATGCAGTGCTCTAAAACCACGGACATATCCTCCAAGTATTTACCAGAAACAAACTATGACGGGACTCTGTGTCACAGCATCCAGTACAGATCGGGAGAGAAACGCTACATGTTAGTTGGACCCAGAATGAGTATAGGATCTACTATTGTTCCAGGAAGTAATGGAAATACGCTAGTGGTTTCCGACGGGCGACACGCATCTAATGAGGTAAGCGATAATCTGATTGTTGCTTATATGTTTTTTCCATACATTAACTTATGTATAACGCTGCATGGTTTTGTAATGGACCTTAATTGAAGTCGTGTTAACATTTTACCTGATAGTCCACAGTTGATATATGAATTGAGTATCAATTAAGTATCAGTTGAGTATCAATTTAGTATCAATTGAGTATTAAGATTGTCTAAGTTTAGCGTCAGTTGACACTCACTTGAAATGTTAACATTGTGTAGGTTGACACTCAATAAAGTGATCAAGAAGATATCCAAATATATTCAATTTTGTGTTATCTGACTAGTAATTGAATTCCGTTATATAAGCAACATGTTTTATCATGTTACCTGTCTTGGTAACACTTTATAATAACGTTTACTCATAAGTCATTTATAAGCCTTTAGCTAATGATGAACTAATCATTAACAAAACATGAATATACATTTGTATATGATTAATAAATGCTTTGCTAACATATCACAAATGTGCAGTAAGTCATCTACACATTCAGTAACTCATGAAATGAACATAAACAAATCATTACTAAATTATTAATAAGTTAATTAGTTGATGTATAATAATTACTTGTAAGTCATTCAAACATTTTATATTTCACAGTTGTATGTATATAGTATCGGTATCTCTATACACATTGGTTAATCATGAACAAATGATTAACAAATCATTAGTAAATGTCAGTATGTAATTTGTTGATGTATCATTAATTACTTATAAGTTAGCCTATTAAAAGCACACAAAAGTAATTATTATCAAGCTATTTTTCAACAAGCAAATAGTAAACGTATTGTCCCTCACCAATGATGCATTGCCGCTCTTAGGTCAGTCAGTGGCAACACCACGGTTTTACACCTTGTGGCAGACACATAATGCTGCAGTGTGACGAACAAACAGACATATACAGAATCATAGTCTCCCTTCAGATTTCATCGGGTGGTGAACAATGAATAGTACACTATTTGTTTTTAAGTGAATAAGCATTTATAACTGCCACATCACCACCAGAGACTTGGGTTCTGTGTGAACTGGGTAGGATCTGGGGATATTGTGAACCAGTATGAGCTGCCAGTGAAGCACTTCACATGCAGGTGAAGGGTGAACATGGGCTAATGACTCCATGTGTGTCAGAGAAGACAGCTGTCTACCCTCCCCAGGGGCCTCATTTATAAAGGTCTCTGCGCACGAAAATGTTGCGGAAACAGGGATGAAATGTGCGTACGCATCTTTCACCGCCAACGTCGTGATTTATAGAAAAAACCTTGCGGAAAAGAGTGCGCAGTTCTACGCATCCTTTCACCCTGGAGTAAAGCTCCCGCAAAGTTTTTCAAACAGTGAACTCCGGAGACGACCACAGGAAGAAGGTGGCGGTAATGCACTATGTGTTTGCAAACCGCCAATAACGCCAAAAGAAGAAGATGCTGTAACCCCCGGAGCTCATTGCGGACCCAACGCACATTGCGCACCACATATGAGTTATTTATTCATTTATATATTTATTTTATGAAAAGCACCCATTATGAAATATATTGAATTAAAGCAAAATTATGTTCAACACACTACAGCCCTTTCAAATCACAATCCTCGGCCAGACCAACTGTATCACTTAAACATTTAAATAATGAGCTTGATAAATAAGCCACAAAATAGACTTGCGTTGGTCTACTTAATTTAGAAGCACTTCGATCTCCGAATCCGAAAAACGCGCTTTCTTTTTAAAAGGTGCATCCATTTTTCCGTCTAATGATTGGTCAGAAAAGGCTCCTTCCTACTTATAAATATTAAGTGATTAATTAGCATTGACCTTTTAAGGACTATTAAGGGATGGACTTGGGAGGAGCAGAGCGCTCGTGCACGCACGCCAAATTAGACGCACGTTGGTATTTATAACGAGAAGAGTGCGTACAGGTGTGCGCAGCAAGGTTTTATAAATCGGAATGTTTTTGTGCGTACGCACATTCTGAGGTTTGGGCGTACGCAATGTTCTACGGAGGGTTTCACGCAGAGTTTTATAAATGAGGCCCCTGATCCTCAATTGATATTCAGCTGTGGACTATCAAGTGTTACCGAAGTCGTTTGGCGATACGTTGCCGTTGTTGGTGTTCGCTGTCCATGGTGCTGACTGTTGTACTGTTTTTTTCCAAAGGCCGACATAATATTCTTGAAAAGCATTCGTTTTGTGAGTTGTGCTACCCATGTACTGGTCCACAAGGTGTCAGTGTAACATTATTTGGTCTGTCGGGCTGTGGGATGGGCTCTGCCTTTAGCAAAGCTCATTACTATTCTTGTGTTGGAGGACGACCAAGCAAGCGATGCGTCAATTCGAGTTTTTATACCGTAACCTTTTTATCATGTTTTGTGGAGTACGTGCAGAATGATGTGATTTTCGATGATTGTATCATCAATGGTTGAATGGATTTGACCGCCACCTCGAAGGGAATATAGCTGCAAAATGGTTCCTTTGTCAGGCGCTCAGATTTTCGCTGTTCTGATATTTTTCGGTGAGCTGGTTTCAGCTCAAATAAGATACTCTACGCCAGAAGAGATTAAAGTGGGATCTGTTATTGGGAATGTTGCCAAGGATTTAGGACTTGATCCGACTACTTTGACTGAAAGGCGTTTCCGCATCGTGGCTGGACCTAAGGATTCCCTATTTGAGGTGAACCAGAACAATGGTGCTGTATTCGTTACTAAGAATGTCGACCGAGAAGACATATGCGACCACAGTGGTGCGTGCTTAGTGGAGCTCAAAATTGTCTTGGAAAATCCACTTGAAATTCACTACATAAGCGTAGAAGTTACAGATAGAAATGACAACGCGCCCATATTTTCAGAGAAAGAAAAGGTGATTGAGATCGCAGAAAGCACTCTACAGGGAGCAAGATTTCAACTGGCAGGTGCCCACGATCCAGATGTCGGAATAAATTCGGTGCAACGGTATTTACTGAGTCAGAACGATCATTTTCAACTCGAAATTAGAGAAAGGGGAGAAGATAAAATTCCGTTTTTAGTCTTGCAGCGGCAATTGGACAGGGAGCAGAAAACGAATTACAGTCTGGTACTTACAGCTGTAGACGGTGGAAAACCGCACAAATCTGCTAATCTGAATGTTACCATACTGGTTCTTGATATCAATGACAATAGACCGATATTTTCTCAAGAGGTTTATTCAGTTATGTTACGAGAAAATGTTGACATTGCTACTGTTGTAATACAGGTACTGGCAAATGATTTAGACGAGGGGGCGAACGGGCAGGTCGAGTATGCCTTTGGAAGTGACAGTAACTCAAAGATATTAGAACTTTTTTCCTTAGATAAAATAACTGGAGAAATTCGGGTCAAAGGGCATATTGACTATGAGATAATGGATGTCTATAAAATAGACGTCCAAGCCTCTGACAAAGGCCAGCCTCAAATGACAACGGATTGTAGAGTTATAATAAAAATACAAGACGTTAACGACAATAAACCAGCGATAGAAGTGACGTCCATTTCCGACAGCGTGCCGGAAGATTCAAAACAAGGGACAGTAGTTGTCCTTGTTAGTGTTACTGATATTGATTCTGGACTGAATGGCAAAGTTATATGTAGTATAACAGAAAATGTACCGTTTGAGTTAAAATCGTCATACAAGGAAAACATGTATTCATTAGTTGTCAAACAAAAGTTGGACAGAGAAACGATGTCACATTACGACGTCACATTAACAGCTACCGACTGTGGCCAGCCTCCTCTATCAACTTTTAAAACGTTGAGCGTTCACATTTCTGACGTGAACGACAACAGCCCCGAGTTTCCCCAAAATCCTCTCGAGTTATATTTAATGGAAAATAACGCTGCCGGTGCATCTATATTTTTAGTGAGTGCTTTCGATAAAGACTTAAATGAAAACGCTGCGATAATCTACCAAACAGTTAGAGGGGACGGGAGTAAGAATGACATGTCATCGTTCCTAAATATTAATTCGGATAATGGCCACATTTCTGCGCTGAAAAGCTTTGACTTTGAAACACTGAAAACATTTCAGTTCCAAGTTGTGGCCCTAGACTCTGGAAGTCCTCCACTAAGCAGCAACGTCACAGTCAACGTGTTTATTCTGGATCAGAACGACAACCCTCCGGTTATCTTGCATCCAGTTAACAATAATGGCACCGCCGAGGGTGTGGAAGAGATTCCACGCAATGTTAACGCCGGATATCTGGTGACTAAAGTGAGAGCCTACGATGCTGACATAGGATACAACGGCTGGCTGTTATTCTCACTACAGGAAGTGAGTGACCACAGTCTCTTTGGTTTGGACCGCTATACTGGACAGATAAGAACACTGCGCTCATTCACAGAGACAGACGAGGCTCAACATAAACTGGTCATACTGGTAAAAGACAATGGGAACGTGTCACTCTCAGCAACAGCTACTGTAGGTTGTCAAGCTCGTGGAGCCCAAAGAGGCCTTTGCAGCCTCCGATGTCAAAAGTGTTTCAAAGGCAGACGACGACAGCAATGTCACTTTTTATTTGATGATAACGTTAGGCTCTGTCTCAGCTCTCTTCATCGCCAGCATCATAGTGTTGGTTGTAATGCAGTGCTCCAAACCAAGAGAACTTGCTGCCGCCAAGTATTTACAAGAAACAAACTATGACGGGACTCTGTGTCACAGCATCCAGTACAGATCGGGAGAGAAACGCTACATGTTAGTTGGACCCAGAATGAGTATAGGATCGACTATAGTCCCGGGAAGTAATGGAAACACTCTAGTGGTCCCCGACAGGAGGAGTACATCTGCAGAGGTAAGGGAATCATTTTAAACTACAGTTTTGTAATGCATCGTGATTTTGGAAAATTTGATAGACAAGTCTATAAGAGATTTTATTTAATTAACCAGCCATGTCCAAGTATTCGTACAGTCTATTTGATTAAATTATTAATCATAAATATAAGGCCGACTAATGATTAGGCATGTTATTTTACTTATTACTAATTACTAATTAATATATGCCTAATGCAGTGCACATGGCAAATGGGTTCCAAAAGGAAGAAACGTTGGATTTCTTAATTTGTTTGATACCTATTTAATCAAATAGGCCTACAAGATTGAACCGAGGATATGTTTATGTAAAGGGTGAATTCTTCTAACAATTTCCCCTCATGGTGTCAGTGTTACACCACGACGGCGTCGCACGATTCCGTTCCTCCCGTCGGCTTTTGTTTCAGAACCGTGTAGAGGAGACGATTGAGTCAGAACCGATTCGAAAGGACGAGGTGCAGTTTATTTTAATATGTAGGGACCTGGCGTTTTAGACTGAAAGCTTGGTGCGGCAATCTTTGTGTGTTATAGGTGCTCGTTGTTTTGTGATCTAAACATGGGGAGTAAATCACTTGGACATAATAATATCTTCGTTCGGCCTGTTTTCTGTTTGTCCCTCCTACTGCTGTTCTTCCGAGAACAGGCTTCAGCTCAGTTAAGATACTCGATTCCAGAAGAAGTAAAACATGGTTCTGTCGTTGGGAATATTGCAAAGGATCTCGGCATTGACATCGCGTCTTTAATTGATCGACGCTTCAGAATTGTGTCGGCTTCTATGGATTCTCTTTTTGGCGTGAATGAGAACAATGGCGACTTGATTGTGAATGGGAACATCGATAGAGAAGAGCTGTGCAGCGAGAACAGCGCTTGTCTAATGGAGATAAAGATTGTCGTGGAAAACCCTCTTGAAATTCACTATTTAGTTGTAGAAATCACGGACGTCAATGATAACGCCCCCCGTTTTCCTGAAAATGAGCAAACGTTTGAAATAGCCGAACATACGTCACCAGGAATGAGATCTAAACTACATGCTGCTCGCGACCCCGACGCCGGAATAAACTCAGTTCGCACATATACATTAACGTCTAACGATCACTTTGAAATAGATGTGCGGCAAAGTGATGACGATAAAATACCATTCTTAGTTTTGAAGAAGTCGTTAGACAGAGAGCAAATGAGCGAACACATGCTCGTTTTAACAGCAATTGATGGAGGTAAGCCTCGCAGATCTGGTACTCTGAATGTTTCCGTTATCGTCCTTGATATTAATGATAACCGCCCTGTGTTCAGTCAGGATACCTACCATGTTACAATACAAGAAAACGTTGCAATTGGATTTGCTGTTATATCAGTGACAGCAATAGACCAAGATGAAGGGGTTAATGGTGAGATTGAATATAGTTTTGGCAAAACATTGAGCCGAAACGTTTATGATATTTTTGAACTGGATAATTTAAGTGGAGAAATTAAAGTGAAAGGCGATGTGGATTTTGAAAAAGCTGTGGTTTATAAGATAGATGTGCAAGCCTTGGATAAAGGGACGCCACCATTATCAGCCGAGTGCAGGATCATTATAAAAATACAAGACCTTAATGATAATCCACCAACAATAGAAGTTACATCCCTCTCAAATACAGTGCCAGAAGATACCAAACCGGGCACAGGTATTTCTCTGATTAGCGTGTCAGATAAGGACTCCGGTGTGAATGGGAAAATCATTTTAAGCCTCACCAACGGCCTTCCCTTTGAACTGAAACCAACCTATAAAGACAACGTATATTCTGTTGTAACGAAGGGCTTGCTAGATCGAGAGATGGTGTCATATTATGATATAACAGTAACAGCTACAGACTGTGGTGAACCACCGTTGTTAACGTCCAAGACACTAGGGGTTCAGATATCTGATGTGAATGATAATCATCCATACTTCTTAAATAATCCGTTAGAGTTGTATCTAGTAGAAAACAATGCAGCAGGAGCGTCCATATTCTCAGTGAGCGCCTCTGACCGTGATTTGAATGAAAACGCAGCCATAACATATCATATTCTCAGACGAGGGGGTCCTAACGATATGGCTTCATTCCTCAATGTTAACTCGGATAACGGACAGGTTTCTGCACTAAAAACATTTGACTTTGAGACTTTAAAAACATTCAAATTTCAAATTGTTGCCTCTGACTCTGGAACACCATCGCATAGCAGCAATGTCACGGTGAATGTTTTTCTTCTGGATCAAAATGACAACCCTCCGGTTATCTTACATCCGGTCAGCACTAACGGTTCTGCTGAAGGAGCAGAGGAGGTTCCTCGCAATGTTCCTGCAGGCCACCTGGTGACTAAAGTGAGAGCATATGATGCTGATATAGGATACAACGGCTGGCTGTTATTCTCACTACAGGAAGTGAGTGACCACAGTCTCTTTGGTTTGGACCGCTATACTGGACAGATAAGAACCCTGCGCTCATTCACAGAGACAGACGAGGCTCAACATAAACTGGTCATACTGGTCAAAGACAATGGGAACGTGTCACTGTCAGCAACAGCTACTGTGGTTGTCAAGCTCGTGGAGCCCAAAGAGGCCATTGCAGCTTCTGATGTGAAAAGTGCAGTGACTGACATTGGGGATAGTGGCATGACATTTTATTTAATGATCACTCTGGCTTCAGTTTCTACTCTTTTTCTTATCAGTATTATTGTGCTGATTGCAATGCAGTGCTCTAAAACCACGGACATATCCTCCAAGTATTTACCAGAAACAAACTATGACGGGACTCTGTGTCACAGCATCCAGTACAGATCTGGAGAGAAACGCTACATGTTAGTTGGACCCAGAATGAGTATAGGATCTACTATAGTCCCGGGAAGTAATGGAAATACGTTAGTGGTCCCTGACAGAAGGAGTACATCTGCAGAGGTAAGTGAATCATTTTAAACTACAGTTTCGTAATATACTTTGATTTTGGAAAAGTTGATAGACAAGTCTATTAAAGATTATATTCAATGAATTAGCATTCAAATGCCCATTTATATTTACAGAATATTTGACAAAATTATTAATAGAATTATTACTAATATTAGGCTTTTTAATGATTAGGCCTATATGATTATATTACTAATTACTAAATAAATTACTATAAGCCTAATACAAATATTGATAATGTGGGCATGCGTGTGAATGAGTGTCTTGTAATGCAGTGCACATGGCTAATGTTTTGCAAAATAAAGAAACGTAGGATTTCTTAATTCGTTTGATACCTATTTAATCAGATAGGCCTACAAGATTGAACCGAGGATATGTTTTTGTAAAGGGTGAATTCTTCTAGCAATTTCTCCTCATGGTGTCAGTGTTACACCACGAAGGCGTCGCACGATTCCGTTCCTCCCGTCGGCTTTTGTTTCAGAACCGTGTAGAGAAGACGTTTGAGTCAGAACCGATTCGAAAGGACGAGGTGCAGTTTATTTGAATATGTGGGACCTGGCGTTTTAGACTGAAAGCTTGGTGCAGCAATCTTTTTGTGTTATAGGTGCTCGTTGTTTTGTGATCTAAACATGGGGAGTAAATCACTTGGACATAATAATATCTTCGTTCGGCCTGTTTTCTATTTGTCCCTCCTACTGCTGTTCTTCCGAGAACAGGCTTCAGCTCAGTTAAGATACTCGATTCCAGAAGAAGTAAAACATGGATCTGTCGTTGGGAATATTGCAAAGGATCTCGGCATTGACATCGCGTCTTTAATTGATCGACGCTTCCGCATTGTGTCGGCTTCTTTGGATTCTCTTTTTGGCTTGAATGAGAACAATGGCGACTTGATTGTGAATGGGAAAATCGACAGAGAAGAGCAGTGTCGTGGGGACAGCGCTTGTCTAAAGGAGATAAAGATTGTCGTTGAAAATCCTCTTGAAATCCATTATCTAGTCATAGAAATTACAGACGTCAATGATAACGCCCCCCGTTTTCCTGAAAACGAGCAAACGTTTGAAATAGCCTGAACATATGTCACCAGGAATGCGATATAAACTACATGCTGCTCGCGACCCCGACGCCGGAATAAACTCAGTTCGCACATATACATTAACGTCTAACGATCACTTTGAAATAGATGTGCGACAAAGTGATGACGATAAAATACCATTCTTAGTCTTGAAGAAGTCGTTAGACAGAGAGCAAATGAGCAAACACATGCTCGTTTTAACAGCAATTGATGGAGGTAAGCCTCGCAGATCTGGTACTCTGAATGTTTCCGTTATCGTCCTTGATAATAACGATAACCGCCCTTTGTTCAGTCAGGATACCTACCATGTTACAATACAAGAAAACGTTGCAATTGGATCTGCTGTTATATCAGTGACAGCAACAGACCAAGATGAAGGGGTTAATAGTGAGATTGAATATAGTTTTGGCAAAACCTTGAGCCGAAATGTTTATGATATTTTTGAACTGGATACTTTAAGCGGAGCAATTAAAGTGAAAGGAGGAGTGGACTTTGAGGAAGCAGAAGTTTATAAAATAGATGTGCAAGCCTCAGATAAAGGGGCGCCACCATTATCAGCCGAGTGCAGGGTCATTATAAAGATACAAGACCTTAATGATAATCCACCAACTATAGAAGTTACATCCCTCTCAAATACAGTGCCAGAAGATACCAAACCAGGCACAGGTATTTCTCTGATTAGCGTGTCAGATAAGGACTCCGGTGTGAATGGGAAAATCATTGTAAGCCTCACCAACGGCCTTCCCTTTGAACTGAAACCAACCTATAAAGACAACGTATATTCTGTTGTAACGAAGGGCTTGCTAGATCGAGAGGTGGTGTCACATTATGATATAACAGTAACAGCTACAGACTGTGGTGAACCTCCGTTGTTAACGTCCAAGACACTGGGGGTTCAGATATCTGATGTGAATGATAATCGTCCATATTTCTTAAATAATCCGTCTAGAGTTGTATCTAGTAGAGAACAATGCAGCAGGAGCGTCCATATTCTCAGTGAGTGCCTCTGACTATGATTTGAATGAAAACGCAGCCATAACATATCATATTCTTAGACGAGGGGGTCCTAACGATATGGCTTCATTCCTCAATGTTAACTCGGATAACGGACAGGTTTCTGCACTGAAAACATTTGACTTTGAGACTTTAAAAACATTCAAATTTCAAATTGTTGCCTCTGACTCTGGCACGCCATCGCATAGCAGCAATGTCACGGTGAACGTTTTTCTTCTGGATCAAAACGACAACCCTCCGGTTATCTTACATCCAGTCAGCACTAACAGTTCTGCTGAAGGAGTAGAGGAGGTTCCTCGCAATGTTCCTGCAGGCCACCTGGTGACTAAAGTGCGAGCCTACGATGCTGATATAGGATACAACGGCTGGCTGTTATTCTCACTACAGGAAGTGAGTGACCACAGTCTTTTCGGTTTGGACCGCTATACTGGACAGATAAGAACACTGCGCTCATTCACAGAGACAGACGAGGCTCAACATAAACTGGTCATACTGGTCAAAGACAATGGGAACGTGTCACTCTCAGCAACAGCTACTGTGGTTGTCAAGCTCGTGGAGCCCAAAGAGGCCATTGCAGCTTCTGATGTGAAAAGTGCGGCGACTGACATGGGGGATAGTGGCGTGACATTCTATTTAATGATCACTCTGGCTTCAGTTTCAACTCTTTTTCTTATCAGTATTATTGTGCTGATTGCAATGCAGTGCTCTAAAACCACGGACATATCCTCCAAGTATTTACCAGAAACAAACTATGACGGGACTCTGTGTCACAGCATCCAGTACAGATCTGGAGAGAAACGATACATGTTAGTTGGACCCAGAATGAGTATAGGATCTACTATAGTCCCCGGAAGCAATGGGAATACATTAGTGGTCCCTGACAGAAGGAGTACATCTGCAGAGGTAAGTGAATCATTTTAAGCTACAGTTTCGTAATATACTTTGATTTTGGAAAAGTTGATAGACAAGTCTATTAGAGATTATATTCAATGAATTAGCATTCAAATGCCCATTTATATTTACAGACTATTTGACAAAATTATTAATAGAATTATTACTAATATTAGGCTTTTTAATGATTAGGCCTATATGATTATATTACTAATTACCTAAACAAATTACTATAAGCCTAATACAAATATTGATAATGTGGGCATAAGTGTGAATTAGTGTCTTGTAATGCAGTGCACATGGCTAATGTTTTGCAAAATAAAGAAACGTAGGATTTCTTAATTCGTTTGATACCTATTTAATCAGATAGGCCTACAAGATTGAACCGAGGATATGTTTTTGTAAAGGGTGAATTCTTCTAACAATTTCCCCTCATGGTGTCAGTGTTACACCACGAAGGCGTCGCACGATTCTGTTCCTCCCGTCGGCTTTTGTTTCACAACCGTGTAGAGAAGACGTTTGAGCCAGAACCGATTCGAAAGGACGAGGTGCGGTTTATTGTAATATGTGGGACCTGGCGTTTTAGACTGAAAGCTTGGTGCGGCAATCTTTTTGTGTCATAGATGCTCGTTGTTTTGTGATCTAAACATGGGGAGTAAATCACTCGGACAAAATAATATCTTCGTTCGGACTGTTTTCTATTTGTCCCTCCTACTGCTGTTCTTTCGAGAACAGGCTTCAGCTCAGTTAAGATACTCGATTCCAGAAGAAGTAAAATATGGATCTGTCGTTGGGAATATTGCAAAGGATCTCGGCATTGACATCGCCTCTTTAATTGATCGACGCTTTCGAATTGTGTCGGCTTCTTTGGATTCTGTTTTTGGCGTGAATGAGAACAATGGCGACTTGATTGTGAATGGGAAAATCGACAGAGAAGAGTTGTGCAGTGAGGACAGCGCTTGTCTAATGGAGATAAAGATTGTCGTGGAAAACCCTCTTGAAATCCACTATCTAATTATAGAAATCACAGACGTTAATGATAACTCCCCCCGATTTCCTGAACATGAGCAAACGTTTGAAATAGCCGAACATACGTCACCAGGAATGCGATATAAACTACATGCTGCTCGCGACCCCGACGCCGGAATAAACTCAGTTCGCACATACACATTAACGTCTAATGATCACTTTGAAATAGATGTGCGGCAAAGTGATGACGATAAAATACCATTCTTAGTCTTGAAGAAGTCGTTAGACAGAGAGCATATGAGTGAACATATGTTAGTTTTAACAGCAATTGATGGAGGTAAGCCTCGCAGATCTGGTACTCTGAATGTTTCCGTTATCGTCCTTGATATTAATGATAACCGCCCTGTGTTCAGTCAGGATACCTACCATGTTACAATACAAGAAAACGTTGCAATTGGATTTGCTGTTATATCAGTGACAGCAATAGACCAAGATGAAGGGGTTAATGGTGAGATTGAATATAGTTTTGGTAAAACCTTGAGCCGAAACGTATATGATATTTTTGAACTGGATAATTTAAGTGGAGAAATTAAAGTGAAAGGCGAAGTAGATTTTGAAAAAGCTGTGGTTTATAAGATAGATGTACAAGCCTCAGATAAAGGGACACCACCATTATCAGCCGAGTGCAGGGTCATTATAAAGATACAAGACCTTAATGATAATCCACCAACAATAGAAGTTACATCCCTCTCAAATACAGTGCCAGAAGATACCAAACCAGGCACAGGTATTTCTCTGATTAGCGTGTCAGATAAGGACTCCGGTGTGAATGGGAAAATCATTGTAAGCCTCACCAAAGACCTTCCCTTTGAACTGAAACCAACCTATAAAGACAATGTATATTCTGTTGTAACAAAGGGCTTGCTAGATCGAGAGGTGGTGTCACATTATGATATAACAGTAACAGCTACAGACTGTGGTGAACCTCCGTTGTTAACGTCCAAGACACTAGGGGTTCAGATATCTGATGTGAATGATAATCATCCATACTTCTTAAATAATCCGTTAGAGTTGTATCTAGTAGAAAACAATGCAGCAGGAGCGTCCATATTCTCAGTGAGCGCCTCTGACCGTGATTTGAATGAAAACGCAGCCATAACATATCATATTCTCAGACGAGGGGGTCGCAATGATATGGCTTCATTCCTCAATGTTAACTCAGGATAATGGACAGGTTTCTGCACTGAAAACATTTGACTTTGAGACTTTAAAAACATTCAAATTTCAAATTGTTGCCTCTGACTCTGGCACGCCATCTCATAGCAGCAATGTCACGGTGAACGTTTTTCTTCTGGATCAAAACGACAACCCTCCGGTTATCTTACATCCAGTCAGCTCTAACGGTTCTGCTGAAGGAGTAGAGGAGGTTCCTCGCAATGTTCCTGCAGGCCACCTGGTGACTAAAGTGAGAGCCTATGATGCTGATATAGGATACAATGGCTGGCTGTTATTCTCACTACAGGAAGTGAGTGACCACAGTCTCTTTGGTTTGGACCGCTATACTGGACAGATAAGAACCCTGCGCTCATTCACAGAGACAGACGAGGCTCAACATAAACTGGTCATACTGGTCAAAGACAATGGGAACGTGTCACTGCTCAGCAACAGCTACTGTGGTTGTTAAGCTCGTGGAGCCCAAAGAGGCCATTGCAGCTTCTGATGTGAAAAGTGCAGTGACTGACATTGGTGATAGTGGCGTGACATTTTATTTAATGATCACTCTGGCTTCAGTTTCAACTCTTTTTCTTATCAGTATTATTGTGCTGATTGCAATGCAGTGCTCTAAAACCACGGACATATCCTCCAAGTATTTACCAGAAACAAACTATGACGGGACTCTGTGTCACAGCATCCAGTACAGATCTGGAGAGAAACGCTACATGTTAGTTGGACCCAGAATGAGTATAGGATCAACTATAGTCCCGGGAAGTAATGGGAATACATTAGTTCTCCCCGATAGACGACATACATCTGGTGAGGTAAGAAATAACTTATGTGTATTTTATGTAATGTAAGTTGCTCACCTTTGTTTATAAACTGACAATTACGTGTAAAGTATAACACATATCTAAAGCTTTTGGTTGTTTCCCCATATTTACACCCACAAAGTGTTGTTTTCAAAACCCATGGCTACTGAAAGATTATTACATTTCTATAAATGTGGAATCCAAGACAATAGATGCTTAATAGGAGTGTGTGTTCTCTCTGATTGCTATGAAAACAGGCTACATCATTTTATACACTTTAACGGCCCGTGCCCACTACGTCCGTCCGTTGACGCATCCCATTGACTTTGAATGGGGCGGAGCCGCAATGCATTGTGGCTCCGTCCGTTGCGTCGGCTCCGTCGCTTGCGTCCTGTTACCCACTGCATTCAACCGTCAACGGAAGACGGAAGGCGTGTCTGACGGAGGGGGGCGTGGAATTTGCCGACGGAGCCAGACGCAGCCAGCAGCCAATCAAATCGCTTCCCGCTTACAACAACAAAGCCGCGCTCTTCCTGCAATTTGTTATTGCTCTTTTCTATTGCAAGATGGATCCCGTCCTAGCAAGAAGAGTGCTTTTCCACCGCCACTATCAACTTGTCCTCCATTTTTAATAAGGTTTAAATGTTCCCGCTGCCGGCCGTCTGACATAACAGATGTGCTTTCCCGGGTTGTACCACCAAGGTGATTTCATTGGGCAGAGTCCAAGTTGCGTCACAGGACATATATTTGCATAATGTGATCTGATTGGCTGACGGATCCGTCGTGGCCAGAAAAGATAAAATTTTCTCAACTTTTCAACGCAACGAACGGAGCCGACTTGACTGACGGAGCCACAATGCATTGCGGCTCAGCCCCATTCAAAGTCAATGGGATGCGTTGACGAACGCATCCAGTGGGCAAGAGGCGTGAGAAGTTGAGAACATTTTAACTTTTCAGGCCGCGACGGATCCGTCAGCCAATCAGATCGCGTTATGCAAATAGATGTCCGGTGACGCTACTTGGACTCTGCCCAATGAAATCACCTTTGTGGTACAACCCGGGAAACACATACCTATGTCAAAAAAGCCGACCAGGCAGCGGGGGATTTAATAATGGAGGACAAACTAATAATCGCTGTGGGTAATCGCCCTATATACTCTACGACCAGTCTTTGTACACATACAGGGACGCCAATCGCCGGGACCTGGCGTGGCGAGAGGTGTCACTGGAGGTGGGGGAACCAGGTAACATAATGTAACCCAGGTGTAAAACTTGGTTAACTAAACCATAAGTTTAACCTTAAAAGGAAATAGTAGTTTTATTAGTTGTTTCATGTGATCAAATATATTTTATATAATATAATATATAATATATAAATATTAGTTTCTGAGTTGCACTTGAAAGCAACATGTTCCAACTGCACTTGAAGGCAGCACTCAGGTTCACCGCATCTAACCAAACGAAAGGCAGGTAGCCTTTTAGCAGCCAATTAGCGTGCATGTCCCGCCTATAGTGAAGGAAGCAAGTCTGTACGCAGTACTGTCTACTTCCTTTTGACTCCGACCGCGACAGCGAGAAGGCAGCAATCCGCTCAACAAAAGCGGTAAGATATTGACTGTAGTAAAACTACCGCAAATCATTTAAGTTGATGTTAGCAGTTAGCTCCAACTAGTTTCTTTGTTACAGTTTAGCACTACGCTCAAGTGGTTACACTGGCGAACCGGTTGTTGTCTTATGAGAGCCGAGAGTCCCCGACGGCGCTCAGCACTGGAACGAAGCGCATCGGTGAGAGCGATATTTTCGGTGTTTTCTGATGACTGTTAGCTGCCGCTACTCATAGGCTGAACGGGTTAGCTATGCGGAGATATACGGTGGTGAACTGTTGCATTAAGCTTGTTGCTCTGTGAACACTTGGCATCTTAAACTGTGCACTTAATATATTAAACTGCATATTTATTAGCTGATCAACATTGTGTTTATGTAGTACATGTGAATGCAGGCAGCACAAGGCGCATGTTGATCAGCCAATTGTGTCAATATGTGTGATTAAGGAGAATGAGTTTATTATTTTGTAATATAAATTGCAATGTGAAGGAATTTTCTTCTTTCAGTTATGTTAGGGGTTAATTTCATGATCCTTATTATAGAAACTCATATTGTGATGAATGAATGAATATATTTTGCTCATGAGTTAAATCACAATTTCTGATATGTTATTGTTTTGAATTATTACCCAATGATTCATGGAAAGACATTTGATTTCTAGATTTGAAATTATTGAGCTTTAGTGTAATGAAAGGCCAGAATGTTAAAGATGACATTGTCATTATACTTTAGTGTTATTGTTGTACAACCGTTAGATTGTTTACTTAAAGGTCCTGCTTATCAAATTAAACAGGTCAGGTCTTTTGGAGACCCTAGTCTCCATAGGAACGTCCAGTCTGTTGGAGAGGATCCAGAGCCCTGGATGGAGTGATTCAGGATCATTCTATGATTCATAGATGGCGAGCCTCCCAAAGATCCTAAGAAAGCTGGATTGACCCTTTCGTTACAACTACAATTGGTGGTAGGGCCAACCTGGTTGGCAGGATTGCTACACACCCAGTGACTCTAATCACCCTATTAGAGGAACCTTTGAAAGAAACACAAACAAAATTGTACCGGTACTAAGAACTAAAAACAAGACTTTGTTTTAAAGGCGCCATTTTCTTTTCTTTGTTATTTTTCATATCAGTGTTTATATAAATGTTGTAAACTTGTGTTATGCACTACTCACTAAAGAGTTTACTGTTGCAAATTGTTTCGTGGTTGGTGTTGTTCATTGTTCGGCTGTTCAGGTCTATGGTACATGAGCTCCTTCCGAACCTAGCCATTTAGTGTATCTACGATAAGTGGGTTACAATAATGTTTCGGATTATTTTCGATTTATGTATATCGGAATATATTGCAACGACGGGATCCATCTTGCAATACAAAAGAGCAATAACAAAATGCAGGAAGAACGCGGCTTTGTTTTTGTAAGAAGCGATTTGATTGGCTGCTGGCTGCGTCTGGCTCCGTCGGCAAATTCCACTCCCCCATCCGTCAGACACGCCTTCCGTCGTCCGTTGACGGACAGATGCAGTGGGCAAGGGGTTATACAACTGCATGGGTATGGTGAACACATTGGTCAGGTCATCTCTGAATGTCAGTCCTCCTCCACCCGGTCTTCAATACAAGCAGATAGAGGAGGGTTGTGGTGGTGGTGGTGACGGAAATATTTGTTATTTGTATTGTTATTTGGTTAATTCATATTTAATTGAACATGCTTTGTTTTATTTTCACAATAACAGTCGTGACTATCTCATTTGGTAGAGCACGGCATTAACTGCCAGTGTTAGGGGTTCGATTCCCACTGTGACCACCCATGCTACAAACGTATGCACTCACGGTATTGTAAGACGCTTTGGATAAAAGCCTCCACCAAATGGCATATATTATATATTATTATGTCATGATACATTACTTAATTTATATGCAACTTATTCAGCTTCTAGTTGTTCTGTTATATCTAGGCCTTTCCCTAATCTGGTAGTCATCCATACATTGTTGTTGTGCGCTATTCATGAGTTGGCTGAAACAAGTTCGCGGTGTGACAATTGTGTCGTTTACTTTAACATCGCGTGGTGGCACTGCTCTACCCTATAAACCTTGCTTATGTTTGTCATAGGGTGGCTGAGGAGACCGCCTCTCCCGTGTTCAGCGATACACAATGCTATGATTACAGGGATAGTAGCCTACTCCGAATGGTAACACAGTTAAGCGTACAAATCGCCCTTGTTGCAGCTTTGTTGGATATAGCCTACATTGGATATACACTGTTTTTTTTAATATAGGCTACGTGCTCGATATTCGTGATTAAATTGCATTATGGATCAAAAAGGACGTCAGACATGGCGACAAAGAAGACCGTTTGCTTTCTTTGTGTTCGCATTCGCGTTGCTTTTTGCAGCGGCATCTGGACAGATAAGATACTCTATATTTGAAGAAATAAAAGAAGGAACTGCTGTTGGGAATATCGCTAAAGACCTCGGACTGGATCGGAATATGTTGAAACAGAGGAGATTTCGCATTGTATCGAGCTCTACGGAGCCCCTTTTTCTGGTAAATCAAAACGACGGCATTCTGTATGTGAACCAGAGCATAGATCGAGAGAAAATATGCGACCGGGCCAGTGTGTGTTTGATCAACATTAAGAGCGTCCTGGAAAACCCTCTTGAGATCCATTATGTCGCAGTGGAAGTGTTGGATGTAAATGACCACTCGCCGCTTTTTCCAGAGAAAGACAAACGAATAGAGATGTCAGAGTCAACTTTACCAGGAGCAAGATTTCAACTACACGCTGCCTGGGACCCAGATGGGGGGATACATTCTGTACAACATTACAAACTCAGTCCAAATAATCACTTTCGGTTGGAAGTGAAAGATCGCGGTAAGGACGGTAAAGTCCCCATCTTGTATTTGCAAAGCCCGCTTGACAGAGAAACATCTAGTTTTCATAATCTATTACTGACGGCAAGTGACGGTGGGAAGCCTGCCAGATCAGGGACGGTAGACATACACATTGATGTTTTAGACGTGAATGATAATATGCCTGTTTTCACAAAGGACGTGTATTCTGCGACTTTGAACGAAAACTCGCCGATTGGCACTACCGTCCTCCAAGTAAATGCCACGGATTTAGATGACGGCGTGAACGGCGAGGTGATTTATTCGTTTGGTAACGTGAACGATAAGGTGCGCGAAGTGTTTGCCGTTGATCAGACCACTGGTGAAATAACAGTGAAAGGTAGCATAGACTATGAAATCGATGACAGTTATGAGATTGATATTCAAGCATCTGACAGAGGAGTCGTACCTTTAGAACAGATAAAAGTGTAACTATTCAAGTTGTGGACCTTAAATGACAATACACCGGATATTGACGTGACCTCGTTGTCAAACACCATTTCCGAAGATTCTCGGCCAGGAACCACAGTAGCATTAATAAGCATAACGGATTTAGATTCCGGAATCAACGGGAAGGTCATTAGCCTTGTAAGCGGCGATGCGCCTTTCACACTCACACCCTCGATACAGGACAACATGTACGCGGTTGTAACCAAGTCGCCGCTCGATAGAGAGAAGCAGCCCTTCTATGACATAACAATAGTTGCGAAAGACGCAGGGAATCCGCCCTTGTCCTCTGAGAAGACATTCACAATCGCTGTCTCAGACGTCAATGACAACAATCCAGAATTTTCCAGAACCCATTATACTTTCTACCTGAATGAGAATAACGCGCCGGGAGCGTCGTTGTTTTCTGTCACGGCGACAGATCGCGACGACGGAGAAAACGCGCGTCTTTCGTACCATATCATAAGAGACGATGGCAGTGACGGTAAGATAACACCGTTTCTAAACATAAACCCGGAAAATGGAGATATATTGGCACTAAAAAGTTTCGATTTTGAAAAACTGAAAACGTTCAAATTCCACGTTCTGGCCTCGGACGGGGGAACCCCTCCACTGAGCAGCAACGTCACAGTTAACGTGTTCATTTTGGATCAGAACGACAACGCTCCAGTTATCCTGTATCCAGTCAGCTCCAATGGTTCTGCAGAGGGCGTGGAGGAGACGGCCCGTAACATGAAAGCAGGCCATTTAGTGACTAAAGTGAGAGCTTATGATGCCGACGTTGGCTATAACGGCTGGTTGTTGTTCTCATTCGAGGGGGTTATGGATCACAGCCTGTTTGTTTTAGACCGCTATACTGGACAGATAAGAACACTGCGCTCATTCACAGAGACAGACGAGGCTCAACATAAACTGGCCATACTGGTAAAAGACAATGGGAACGTGTCACTCTCAGCAACAGCTACTGTGGTTGTCAAGCTCGTGGAGCCCAAAGAGGCCATTTCAGCTTCTGATGTGAAAAGTGTTTTAAAGGCAGACGACGAGAGCAATGTAACTTTTTATTTGATGATAACGTTAGGCTCTGTCTCAGCTCTCTTCATCGCCAGCATCATAGTGTTGGTTGTAATGCAGTGCTCCAAACCAAGAGAACTTGCTGCCGCCAAGTATTTACAAGAAACGAACTATGACGGGACTCTGTGTCACAGCATCCAGTACAGATCTGGAGAGAAACGCTACATGTTAGTTGGACCCAGAATGAGTATAGGATCTACTATTGTTCCTGGCAGTCATGGAAACACTCTAGTGGTCCCTGACAGAGGGCGGACATCTGAAGAGGTAAGACCACAGTCTTTAGTGTTGATTCATTGATAAATGTACTTTTGGCAGGAAAGCATGTTTTTATAATAACATTTGCATTTAAATATAACTTCCCCATGGAACTATATTGTTGGGGGATGCGATAGGCCGACCAAAGATCAAACGCATACAACTAAGAAGCCTTGTGTTGTCTTGTCGCTGTCCATGGTCCTAAAACAGAACAGTCGTATTGCGGTTCTGTTTAATATGTATTTGTATATTTAAAGTGGATTAAGTGTTCTTCTAAAATGAAAACAATCCTCAGTAAAATTATATTTTTTGTGCTGGCGGTTATGGATAGCAGTTCATAAACCTCTCGGCGTCAAAAACTTCGTTCTACTCCAACAACCTTAATCTATTCCATCCTTTCCCATGTACAGTTTGAAGAAGAAAAATACATACATTCATAATTGTTATTATTTTTTATTATGGGACATATATTATAGCTTATTGTATCACACTATATTCATATATTGTATCAAAATAATAGTTAACATAGCCTATTATTATACATGTTCAAAGTATACTACTACGACTACTATTTCTACTACTATTAGGCCTACTACTACTACTACTACTACTAGTACTAATATTATTTCTACTACTACTAGGCCTACTACTACTACTACTACTGCTACTAATAATATTATTATTATTAGGCCTTATTAGTAGTAGTAGTAGTAGGCCTAGTAGAAGTACCAGTAGTGTCTTAATATAATTTGTATCCAATGTTACAATGCCGTAGCATGTGAATGATCACTGGGTGTCAGTATACAAGTACAAAATGAGTTTTCGACGTAACCCTTTGTTAGAAATATAGGCCCACCCCTTTTGCTGTGCCTGGAATGAATCATTGAGACTGTCTGGGAACCGATGGCTACGGTTCAATCTGACGGTGGAAATGTTATCATAACCTGCTACAGATCGAGTGGATATTTTTTCGTTGATTGCATAAAGCGTTGATTTACCTTTGCACAATATGGAGCTAAATGAACGCAAGGCAATCATCGCGTATTATGCGGTTGGTTTTCTCTTACTTTTGTTGAGCAACGCTTCGGCGCAGATCCGCTATTCCATAACCGAGGAAGTTAAACAAGGAACGGTGGTTGGTAATATTGCAAAGGACTTGGGATTAGATACTAATTCATTGAAGGAGAGAGGATGTCGGGTCGTGGCCGGATCTACCGAGTCTCTGTTCCAGGTCAACCAGCACGACGGTTTATTGTACGTTAAGGAAATCATTGACAGAGAGGATGTGTGCGAACGAACCAGTCCGTGTTTGATCAATCTAAAGACTGTTTTGGAAAATCCTCTTGAGATCCATTATGTTGTTGTCGAGGTGCTAGACGTGAACGACCACTCACCCAGCTTCTCGGAGAAGGAGGCTCGTTTAGACATTTCTGAATCGGGTCTCCCAGGATTACGCATTCAACTCCAAGCCGCCCGCGACCCGGACGTTGGTCAGTTTACAGTTCAAGAATATAAACTCAGCCACAACGACCACTTCCGTTTAGAAATTAAAGATCGTGGAAAAGACGGGAAAATACCCGTGTTAAATCTGATAAGGCCGCTTGATAGGGAAACAAAGGCCAGGCATAGATTACTTCTTACTGCCATCGATGGAGGAAAACCCCCGAGATCAGGTTCAGTTAAAATCCTAGTCGATGTTTTAGATGTAAATGATAACATGCCAGTTTTTACCAAAGAAGTTTATTCTGTTCATTTGAATGAAAATTCCCGCATTGACACAACCGTAATACAAATGAATGCCACGGATTTAGACGAGGGGTCGAATGGAGAAATCATCTATTCATTCGGTAATAACGTGGACAGCAAAATACTGGAGCTTTTCCGTATAGATCCAACTACTGGTGAAATTATTGTGCAAGGTTTACTAGATTTCGAAATGGCAGAAAGCTATGAAATTGATGTGCAGGCTTCAGATAAGGGATCGGCTCCTTTCAAGACAGACAAAAGTGTGTTGGTTAATATTGTTGATTTGAACGATAATGTGCCAGAAATAGAAGTAACGTCGTTTTCGAGAGCGGTCGCAGAGGATGCTCGACTAGGTACGACTGTTGCATTGATTAGCGTGAATGACCTAGATTCTGATCTCAATGGCAAAGTCGTTTGCTCATTAAGAGATGACATTCCTTTCACATTATCACCTTCTACTCAGGACAAAATGTATTCATTGGTCACAAAAGCTGCCTTAGACAGAGAGAAAGAGTCTGGATACAATGTTAAAATTATTGCCAGAGACTCGGGTGTGCCAGTGCTATCTTCAGAAAAATATATACATATTGTTGTATCAGATGTAAATGACAATAGTCCCATGTTTTTGTTAAGCCCTTATACTTTCTATGTTACTGAAAACAATAACCCTGGAGCTTTGCTTTTTTCAGTCAAAGCATCTGACCCAGACGAAAATACTAATTCCCTCATTTCATACAATATTCCACGAGCCGAACGTGAAGATAACAAACACTCGTCCTTACTTAACATTAACCCTGAAAGCGGCGTTATAGTGGCCCTCAAAAGTTTTGATTTTGAAACTCTGAAAACCTTCCAATTTCATGTTGTTGCCACGGACGCGGGAACCATCTCACGAAACAGCAACGTCACAGTCAATGTGTTCATTTTGGATGACAATGACAATGCTCCTGTTATCATGTATCCTCTCAACGCTAACGGTTCCGCTGAAGGTGTGGAGGAGATCCCTCGCAATGTGAACGCTGGACACCTGGTGACTAAAGTGAGGGCCTACGACGCTGATATAGGATACAACGGCTGGCTGTTGTTTTCATTGCTCGAAGTGACAGACCATAGCCTATTTGGACTGGACCGCTATACTGGACAGATAAGAACACTGCGCTCATTCACAGAGACAGACGGGGCTCAACATAAACTGGTCATACTGGTAAAAGACAACGGCAATGTGTCACTCTCAGCAACAGCTACTGTGGTTGTCAAGCTTGTGGAGCCCAAAGAGGCCATTGCAGCTTCTGATGTGAAAAGTGTTTTAAAGGCAGACGACGAGAGCAATGTAACTTTTTATTTGATGATAACGTTAGGCTCTGTCTCAGCTCTCTTCATCGCCAGCATCATAGTGTTGGTTGTAATGCAGTGCTCCAAACCAAGAGAACTTGCCTGCCGCCAAGTATTTACAAGAAACAAACTATGACGGGACTCTGTGTCACAGCATCCAGTACAGATCTGGAGAGAAACGCTACATGTTAGTTGGACCCAGAATGAGTATAGGATCTACTGTTGTTCCGGGCAGCAATGCTAACACTCTAGTGGTCCCCGACAGGAGGAGTACATCTGCAGAGGTAAGGGAATCATTTTAAACTACCGTTTCGTAATACATTGTGATTTTGGAAAAGTTAGTAGGAATACTCTAGTGGTCTCAGAGAGGAGACAAGCTTCTGTAGAGGTAAGAACACGCTGCAGAAGCAAAACCTAGATATTGCCTTTTGTAGGCAATATCTAATATCTTTTGTAATTAATAGCTATCTATCCATCTATCCATCTGTCTATATAGTATACAGAGTGAGAAATATACACATATATATATATATATATATATATATATATATATATATATGTATATATATATATATATATATATATATATATATATATATATATATATATATATATATATATATATATATATATATATATATATATATATACATATATATATATATATATATGTATATATATATATATATATATATATATATATATATATATATATATATATATGTATATGTATATATATATATATATATATATATATATGTATATATATATATATATATATATATATATATATATATATATATATGTCTCACTCTGTATACCAGTGGTGTGTATTTATTTACATATTCTATCACATGTGTGATACAATTAATGTGCCATTAAAGTTCATATTCAATCTATGTAATATTTTAAATTATTATTATCATTATCACGATATATATATATATATATATATATATATATATATATATATATATATATATATATATATATATATATATATATATATATATAGCAATGATATTTCCTCAAGATTTAACATTTCACTGGCAATCTGTTATTTTTGGTAGGTCCTACCTTGTTTTTGTAGACGCTAAAGACTCACCTATGCGCGGCGCTCTCCGTGTTACTGAATATGTGTTTTGCGAATGCTGTCCATGTGTCTGTATATTTAAGTATGTATTAAGGCCTATTCTGTCTGCTAGTCTATAGGCCTATACAATATTTGGTGCCACATGTATTCAATCTTCTTAATATTCATATTTTGCGCAGCAGTGTGTCTAGTTGTCGTGGGGTGGCAGTGTAGCCTATGATTGAAAAAAAAATGTGTCTCATCACAGCCGTTCGTCATTCGTAGCCGCCCGCCTCATATTTTTCTCGGTCGATGCATTCATTCGTGAGATGTAGCCTATCCCTTTTCCAAAAAAACAGTCGGTTTGCAAAGATGATTTGACAGGATCGTCTGCATTAAGGAATATGGTGGACGCCGCACTGTGGACTGATTTGTTTTAGTTTCAAGACGTTGGACTGTATCTGTATTATTCGGACGATGGAACAAAGGCGACGTGAGCCACGGAGGCTGCGGCGGCGCCTCGATGCTTGTATGGTCGCACTGGTTTTGGTTTTCGTGTTCCATAGTGCCTCTGCACAGGTCCGGTATACCATATCTGAAGATATAAAACGAGGAAGCATTGTAGGAAACGTGGCGAAGGACCTTGGACTTGATTTAGCTATCTTGAAGGAGAGAGGATTCCGTATCGTTTCTGGCTCGAGCGAACCGCATTTTGAGATTAACCAAAACGATGGTAATTTGTATGTAAGCCAGGCTGTTGACCGAGAGAAGATGTGTGAACGGAGCAGTGTTTGTCTCGTCAATCTTAAAACCGTCCTCGAGAACCCGCTGGAAATACACTACGTGTCAGTTGAGGTGGTGGATGTAAATGACCACTCTCCCGTTTTCTCAGAGAAAGTCAAACGTCTTGAAATATCAGAATCTGTTTTACCAGGTGCTAAATTTCCACTACAGGCTGCACAGGACCTAGATGTTGGGACATATTCTGTCCAACAATATAAACTGAACCAAAATGAACATTTTCGTTTGGAGATCAGGGATAGAGGGAAGGACGGTAAAATACCCATTCTTAATTTGCAGAAGCCACTCGATAGAGAGTCACTGAGTAGTCACAGATTACTGCTAACAGCTTTAGACGGAGGGAAACCTCCAAAGTCCGGTACTATACAGATAATAGTGGATGTGTTAGACGTTAATGACAATTACCCAGTTTTTACTAAAGATAGCTACTCCGTTATGCTAAGTGAAAACTCACCTATTGGCACGACCGTGATACAAGTAAACGCAACGGATCTAGATGAAGGGTCCAACGGTGAAGTCGTTTATTCGCTCGGGAGTAATGTTAATGATAAAATACGAACATTATTTGAAGTTGATGCCAACAAAGGATACATACTTGTGAAAGACGTGATCGATTTTGAGACAGAAGACAGCTATGAGATCGATATACAGGCGTCGGACAAGGGATCCGCTCCACTAACAACTGACAAAAGCGTTGTGGTAAAAATAGTTGATCTTAATGATAATGAACCGGAGATTGAAGTGACATCCTTTTCCTCTGCGCTCCCCGAGGATTCCCGAATAGGGACTACGGTAGCATTAATCAGTGTAAGTGACAAAGACTCTGGTCTAAATGGAAAAGTTGTTTGTTCTATAACGGCAGGTTTGCCTTTTACAATAATGCCATCGTCACAAGAAAACATGTACTCTGTCGTTACCAAGAGCGCACTTGATAGAGAGAAGCGATCCCAATATGACGTAACAATCACTGCTAAAGACACCGGTGAGCCAGCATTGACAGCTGAGAAGACGATAAGTGTCGTTATATCAGATGTGAACGACAACCATCCGGAGTTTTTAGTCAGAAAATACGATTTTTATATCACTGAAAATAATGTTGCGGGAGCCCCAATGTTTTCCGTCAAAGCGGTTGATTCGGATGAGGGTAACAATGCGCTTGTTTCCTATCGCATTCTCAAACACGAAGGTGAGATTAACAAACTGGCCTCGTTTTTAAATATAAACACGGAAAATGGTGAGATATTAGCTTTAAAGTCTTTTGATTTCGAAGTGGCCAAAACATTCCAGTTCAAGGTGCGTGCCTCGGATTCCGGAACGCCGTCGCTGAGCAGCAACGCCACCGTGAACGTGTTTATTCTGGATCAGAACGACAACGCGCCCGTTATCTTGTACCCGACCAGCACCAACGGTTCTGCAGAAAGGTGTGGAGGAAATTCCACGCAACGTGAACGCGGGGCACTTGGTATCCAAAGTGAGAGCTTATGACGCCGACATTGGATATAACGGATGGTTATTATTTTCCATACAAGAAATTACTGACCACAGTCTCTTTGGTTTGGACCGCTATACTGGGCAGATAAGAACACTGCGCTCATTCACAGAGACAGACGAGGCTCAACATAAACTGGTCATACTGGTCAAAGACAATGGGAACGTGTCACTCTCAGCAACAGCTACTGTCGTTGTCAAGCTCGTGGAGCCCAAAGAGGCCATTTCAGCTTCTGATGTGAAAAGTTCAGCGACTGACATTGGGGATAGTGGCGTGACATTTTATTTAATGATCACGCTGGCTTCAGTTTCAACTCTTTTTCTTATCAGCATCATAGTGTTGGTTGTAATGCAGTGCTCCAAACCAAGAGAACTTGCTGCTGCCAAGTATTTACAAGAAACGAACTATGACGGGACTCTGTGTCACAGCATCCAGTACAGATCTGGAGAGAAACGCTACATGTTAGTTGGACCCAGAATGAGTATAGGATCTACTATAGTCCCGGCAAGCAATGGAAACACTCTAGTGGTCCCCGACAGGGGGAGTACATCTGCAGAGGTAAGATCAATGGAATATTGCATTGTTCGACTCTTTTGATGAGAAGAAAAAAAAGAATGAATTAAGTGAAAGGAAAACAAGGTTTTTCACCATATTTAATGGTGTCATTCATTGTACACGTTGCTTAGTGTTTTGAGGAAAATCGGGTTTGAACAAGATCGGTTTAGCTCACATTCATATTATTACATAGATCGGTAATACTTTAGATTAGGGACCACATATTCACCATTAACTAGTTGCTTATAAGTACGCATATTGGCTCTTTATTAGTCATTATAAAGCACTTATTAATGCATTATTCAGCATGACCATATTCTACAACTACTAGGCCATTAACTTCAATATTAGAGTTTTCCCTCAATAACCTCCTAAGTACTGCTTATAGATAGTAAGTATGTAAGTTGTTGTACGTAAATTACGATTTTAGCAACTAGTTAATGGTGAATATGTGGTCCCTCATCTAAAGTGTATGAATGTGTTATTATTCTTCGAAGATTTGTGTTCAATTAAAAAAAAAAATTCAAGCAAAACGGATATTGAATATCTTCACAATCTATTTTACATGCAGTCGCTCCTGCTTATTTGAACACGTATGTTACATTGTTTGTATAACGGGTGTTTGTAGACAATTAAGGCCAGTATGCCTACATATTTCTGCCTTAGGAAGTGCTCGCAATGTTTCTCCAAATCGCTTGGTGTCAGTATACATTCAGAAAATAACGTTTTGTAGAAGACCACCCTCTGCCTGGAAAGCCGCCTCCATAACCCATTTCGTTTTCGATATCAGTGAAGCAGTCTCCATGGATACTATTAATAGGCCTACATTTTAATTCCACGACAGTGGTCGACAACATCTACGCTTTCAAATGAGATTCGATTAAATTCCTTTTATAGTTTTCTCCGACTTCGTCTTTTTCACGTTTTGTCAAGTTATGGAACAAAGAGAGTGCGTAGCAGCGCGCTCCAGACAAAGGCGGTGGCTCGTCTACATGTTTATGCTGTTATGGACCGCGGCGTCGGCGCAAATACGATATTCCATTTCTGAGGAGGTTAAAGAAGGAAACGTCGTTGGAAATATAGCCAAGGATTTGGGACTTGATACGAAAACATTGAAACACAGAGCGTTTCGTATTGTGACTGGTTCTTCTGAGTCTCTGTTTCGGGTAAATCTGGACGACGGAATATTGTACTTGGATCGACAATTAGACAGAGAGGAGATATGCGGACAGATCAGCGCTTGTCTGATAAACCTCAAAACCGTTTTAGAAACCCCACTTGAAATTCATTATGTATCGGTAGAGATTCTGGACGTGAACGACCATTACCCCACCTTCCCGGAGAAAGAGAGGAGGTTAGAAATATTTGAGTCAGCGCTACCTGGCGCTCGGTTTCAACTGCAAGCGGCACATGACCAGGACAGTGGCGTTAATTCTATTCAGCAGTATAAACTCAGCGCTAATGAACATTTTCGTTTAGAGGTGAAAGATAGAGGAGAAGACGGCATAATCCCTATTTTACATTTACAAAAACAGTTAGATCGAGAAACCATGGGAAGCCATAAATTACTGCTGACTGCCATGGACGGAGGAAAGCCTCCTCGATCGGGTGCTATTGATATTCTTGTTGAGGTTTTAGATGTGAACGACAATTTGCCCGTTTTCACAAAAGATTCATATACCGCAGTATTGAAAGAAAATTCTCCTATTGGTACGACCGTTTTACAAGTAAACGCCACCGACCTAGATCTAGGATTAAACGGGGATGTTGTTTATGAATATGGTAGCAACGTAAAAGAAAAGATACGTAAACTATTTGATGTAGATATGAATACAGGTGAGATCATCGTGAAAGGAATAATTGATTATGAAGAAAAAGATCGATATGAGATTGATATACAAGCATCTGACAAGGGAATAATTCCCTTGACAACTGACAAAAGTGTAATTATTAAAATAGTAGACTTAAACGACAATGCCCCAGAGATTGAATTAACATCATTTTCTAGCACAATACCGGAGGACTCCCGACCAGGAACTACGGTGGCTTTGATTAGTGTTAACGACCGGGATTCGGGGATCAATGGGAACGTCATATGTTCTATTAGGAACAAAGTCCCATTTGAACTCACCACGTCCTTGCAGGATAACATGTACTCTGTTGTCACCAAATCCCTCTTAGACAGAGAACGATGGTCACACTATGACATAGCAATACTGGCCAAGGATGGAGGTGATCCCTCGTTATCGTCTGAAAAAACAATTAGAATTGATGTATCAGATGTGAATGATAACGGTCCAGATTTTTTAATTAGCCCTTACACATTCTATGTTCCTGAAAATAATAACCCAGGCGCTTTGGTATTTTCAGTAATGGCCTCTGACCGTGATATAGGTGACAACGCTGTAATTTCATACACAATTTTCAAAGATGTAGTCAAACATAACAAGCTCACCGCGATTCTAAATATCAACCCAGAAAGCGGGGATATATTTGCGCTTAAAAGCTTTGACTTTGAAAATGTGAGAACATTCCGATTTCAAGTGATTGCCACAGACTCTGGAAGTCCGTCACTTAGCAAAAACGTCACAGTTAATGTGTTCGTCTTGGATCAAAACGACAACCCCCCAGTCATCTTGTATCCACTTAGTGCTAACGGTTCTGCTGAAGGAGTAGAGGAGGTTCCTCGCAATGTTCCTACAGGCCATCTGGTGACTAAAGTGAGAGCCTACGATGCTGATATAGGATACAACGGCTGGCTGTTATTCTCACTACAGGAAGTGAGTGACCACAGTCTCTTTGGTTTGGACCGCTATACTGGACAGATAAGAACCCTGCGCTCATTCACAGAGACAGACGAGGCTCAACATAAACTGGTCATACTGGTCAAAGACAATGGGAACGTGTCACTCTCAGCAACAGCTACTGTGGTTGTCAAGCTCGTGGAGCCCAAAGAGGCCATTTCAGCTTCTGATGTGAAAAGTGTTTTAAAGGCAGACGACGAGAGCAATGTAACTTTTTATTTGATGATAACGTTAGGCTCTGTCTCAGCTCTCTTCATCGCCAGCATCATAGTGTTGGTTGTAATGCAGTGCTCCAAACCAAGAGAACTTGCTGCCGCTAAGTATTTACAAGAAACAAACTATGACGGGACTCTGTGTCACAGCATCCAGTACAGATCTGGAGAGAAACGCTACATGTTAGTTGGACCCAGAATGAGTATAGGATCAGTCCCGGGAAGTAATGGAAACACTTTAGTGGTCCCCGACAGGAGGAGTACATCTGCAGAGGTAAGGCCCGTATTTGAATGACTCTTTGTGATGGTACGATACAGATGTTTTCATATAAATTGCACTGACATGATTTAAAGTAAAATATATGAAACACTTAATCGCTTAGATGTGTTAGAACTGCCCATTGTATTACAAAAATGGATCGCCCTCATTGCTTGATTTTAAAGAACTTATTCACATGTGAAATCGCAAAAATAATTACCCAACACAATGTGTGTATGGTGTGAATGAGGGTATTACGTGACATTATCTGTTTTCAGCTAAGCTTATAGGCTACATTTGCTGTTTGAGCTGTCCCTGGTGGTGAATCGACAGACTGCCTGAGTTTGGCAGGCCATCCGATAACGCCCGGACAAGATTACGAACGTTTATGGCAACGACAATGATAATGGCTATAAATAATACTAGGAATATGCCTGCTATCACGAACAGTAATAACAATTATGATTAAATTGTTGTTGTTGGTGTTATTATTATTATTATTATTGTTGTTGTTGTTGTTGTTGTTGTTGTACAATAACAATATTAATCAAAAAGGCCTCGAAACAGTCGTGTTATTTTGAAAACGAAATGGTGATCATGAGAGAAGGACAACAGTGATCCTATCCTAACGCTTGGTGTCAGTAGTTGTCACGAGGTTTCCCTCTGATTTGTGTTTCGTCATAGACATTTAGGTCCACCCCCGAGCAGCGGTTCGATGCTCCTCAAACCGTCTACGTGTTAGTCTACGGTTGAAAAATACGATGGAGGTCGTTTTTCTACTCTCGTAAATGTGATGGGAAGGACATACCGTCGACTACAACGGATTTGACACACTGCATATTTTCTATATCACATTTGTCAACCAGTAATAGAGGGACCCTTCGTTGTATGTGTGACACCATGGAACAAAGAGGACGCGAGGCGTGGAGACAGCGACGCTGGTGTGTTGTGTTGGTCGCTGTGCTGAACCTTTTGCTGAGCGGAGCTTTAGCACAGATACGCTATTCTGTGTATGAGGAGGTGAACGAGGGAACGGTGGTAGGGAATATAGCTAAGGATCTGGGCCTGGATAGGAGCACGTTGAATTCCAGAGGATATCGTATTGTGGCGGGTTCAAACGACCCCCATTTTCAGGTCAATACAAATGATGGAATATTGTATGTGAGCAGAAAAATCGACAGAGAGGAGGTATGTGAACGAATCAATCATTGCTTGATCAACCTGAAGACGGTACTTGAAAACCCTTTGGAGATCCATTATGTGTCCGTGGAAATACTTGATGTAAACGATCACTCGCCGAGTTTTCCCGAAAAAGAAAAAAATCTCGAGCTTTCCGAGTCTGCGCTACCGGGAGCAAGATTACAGCTCCAAGCGGCGCGGGACCCCGACGGCGGACAGTTTTCGGTTCAGGGTTATAAACTCAGCCATAATGAACACTTCCGAGTGGAAGTCAAGGATAGAGGAGAAGACCGCAAAGTACCCTTTTTAGTTCTGCAAAAGCAGTTGGACAGAGAAACTCTTGCCAAACACAGACTCGTATTGACAGCGTTAGATGGAGGAAAGCCGGCAAAATCAGGCGCTGTGGAAATTAATGTTGACGTGCTCGATGTAAATGATAACTCTCCTGTATTTGAAAAAGAGGTTTACTCTGCCACGTTAATTGAAAATACTTCTATTGGATCGATAGTGATCCAGGTAAATGCGACTGATTTAGATCTAGATGCAAACGCTGAAGTAGTGTATTCATTTGGCAACGAAGTCGATGTAAAATTAACGGAACTGTTCAGTGTGGATTCATTTACAGGTGAAATACGAGTAGAAGGTCTAATAGACTTTGAGAACAGCAAGAGTTATGATATTGACATTCAGGCTTCTGATAAGGGGCAAGTTCCTCTTACTGCTGACAAAAGTGTCATTATAACCGTAGTCGACGTTAACGACAATGCACCAGAAATAGAAGTGACGTCATTTTCGAGCACTGTTCCAGAGGACGCACGAATTGGAACAACTGTGGCTCTAATAAGCGTTAGTGACCTGGACTCAGGAGTGAACGGAAAAGTGATTTGCACAGTAAAGGAGGACGTCCCGTTCATCTTATCTCCGTCTCTACAGGACAACATGTACGCCCTCGTCACCAAGTCAAAGCTGGACAGAGAACAAAGGTCTCAATATCACGTCACGGTGGTGGCGAGAGACGCAGGGGTTCCACCCTTGTCTTCCGAAAAGACCATACGCGTTGTTGTGTCAGACGTGAACGATAATTATCCAGAGTTTTCATTAAGCCCCTACAACTTTTATATTAATGAAAATAATATTGCGGGGGGCTCTGTTTTCTCAGTGAAAGCATCGGATGTTGATGAAGGTGATAACGCTCTTATTTCCTATCAAATTCTGAGAGACGGAAGCGAGAGGAGTAAGATCGCATCATTCCTGAACATTAACTCAGAAAGCGGCGATGTTTTAGCGCTAAAGAGCCTCGACTTCGAGACTTTGAAAACATTTAACCTTAAAGTTGTTGCTACAGATTCCGGCTCACCTTCTTTAAGCAGAAATGTCACTATTAACGTTTTCGTTTTGGATCAAAACGACAACACACCTGTTATTCTGTATCCTGTTAATGCGAATGGCTCTGCAGAAGGTGTGGAAGAGGTTCCCCGTAATGTCCACGCGGGTCACCTGGTGACTAAAGTGAGAGCCTACGATGCTGATATAGGATACAACGGCTGGCTGTTGTTCTCGCTACAGGAAGTGAGTGATCACAGTCTCTTTGGTTTGGACCGCTATACTGGACAGATAAGAACACTGCGTTCATTCACAGAGACAGACGAGGCTCAACATAAACTGGTCATACTGATAAAAGACAATGGGAACGTGTCACTCTCAGCAACAGCTACTGTGGTTGTCAAGCTCGCGGAGCCCAAAGAGGCCATTTCAGCTTCTGATGTGAAAAGTGCGGCGACTGACATTGGGGATAGTGGCGTGACATTTTATTTAATGATCACTCTGGCTTCAGTTTCAACTCTTTTTTGTATTAGCATCATAGTGTTGGTTGTAATGCAGTGCTCCAAACCAAGAGAACTTGCCGCTGCCAAGTATTTACAAGAAACAAATTATGACGGGACTCTGTGTCACAGCATCCAGTACAGATCTGGAGAGAAACGCTACATGTTAGTTGGACCCAGAATGAGTATAGGATCTACTATAGTCCCGGGAAGTAACGGAAATACTCTAGTGGTCCCCGACAGGAGGAGTACATCTGCAGAGGTAAGACATGTATTTGGATGACTCTTTGTGATGGCACGATACAGGTGTTTTTATATTAATCACACTGACATGATTTAAAGTAAAATATGTGAAGCACTTAATCGCTTAGATGTGTTAGAACTGCCCATGGTACTACAAAAGTGGATCAACCTCATTGCTTGTTTTTAAAGAGCTTATTCACATGTGAAATGGCTAAATAATTACCCAATACAATGTGTGTATGGTTCTTATGGTTTCTATGACGGTGTGAGTATTATGTGGCATTATTTGTTTTCAACTAAGCTCATAGGCTACGTTTGCTGAGTGTGCTGTCCATTGTACTGAAAAGGTGGACTTACTGGGTTAGGCAGGGCATCTGATAACGTCCTGACAAGATTACGAACATTTATGGCAACGACAATGATAATGGCTATACATAATACTACTAGGAATAGGCCTACTACCACGAATAAATATGAATAACAATAATTATTATTTTTATTATTAATATTGTTATTGTACAAGAACAATAATCACCGAATAGGCCTCGAAACAGTCGTGTTATTTTGTAAATGAAAAGTGATCTTGAGTGAAGGACAACAGTGATCCTATCCTAACGCTTGGTGTCAGTAGTTGTCACGAGGTTTCCCTCTGATTTGTGTTTCGTCATAGACATTTAGGTCCACCCACGAGCAGCGGTTCGATGCTCCTCAAACCGTCTACGTGTTAGTCTACGGTTGAAAAATACGAAGGAGGTCGTTTTTCTACTCGTAATTGTGATGGGAAGGACATACCGTCGACTACAACGGATTTGACACACTGCATATTTTCTATATCACATTTGTCAACTATTAATAGAGGGACACTTCGTTGTATGTGTGACACCATGGAACAAAGAGGACGCGAGGCGTGGAGACAGCGACGCTGGTGTGTCGTGTTGGTCGCTGTGCTGAACCTTTTGCGGAGCGGAGCTTTAGCACAGATACGCTATTCTGTGTATGAGGAGGTGAATGAGGGAACGGTCGTTGGGAATATAGCTAAGGATCTGGGCCTGGATAGGAGCACGTTGAATTCCAGAGGATATCGTATTGTGGCGGGTTCAAACGACCCCCTTTTTCAGGTCAATACAAATGATGGAATATTGTATGTGAGCAGAAAAATCGACAGAGAGGAGGTATGCGAACGAAACATCAATTGTGTGATTAACCTTAAATCCGTACTTGAAAACCCGTTGGAGATCCATTATGTGTCCGTGGAAATACTTGATGTAAACGATCACTCTCCGAGTTTTCCTGAAAAAGAAAAAAATCTCGAGATTTTCGAGTCTGCGCTACCGGGAGCAAGATTACAGCTCCAAGCGGCGCGGGACCCCGACGGCGGACAGTTTTCGGTTCAGGGTTATAAACTCAGCCATAATGAACACTTCCGAGTGGAAGTCAAGGATAGAGGAGAAGACCGCAAAGTACCCTTTTTAGTTCTGCAAAAGCAGTTGGACAGAGAAACTCTTGCCAGACACAGACTCGTATTGACAGCGTTAGATGGAGGAAAGCCGGCAAAATCAGGCACTGTAGATATTAATGTTAATGTGCTCGATGTAAATGATAACTCTCCTGTATTTGAAAAAGAGGTTTACTCTGCCACGTTAATTGAAAATACTTCTATTGGATCGATAGTGATCCAGGTAAATGCGACTGATTTAGATCTAGATGCAAACGCTGAAGTAGTGTATTCATTTGGCAACGAAGTCGATGTAAAATTAACGGAACTGTTCAGTGTGGATTCACTTACAGGTGAAATACGAGTAGAAGGTCTGATAGACTTTGAGAACTGTAAGAGTTATGACATTGACATTCAGGCTTCTGATAAGGGGACAGTTCCACTTACTGCTGACAAAAGTGTCATCATAACCGTAGTCGACGTTAATGATAATGCACCAGAAATAGAAGTGACGTCATTTTCGAGCACTGTTCCAGAGGACGCACGAATTGGAACAACTGTGGCTCTAATAAGCGTTAGTGACATGGACTCGGGAGTGAACGGAAAAGTGATTTGCACAGTAAAGGAGGACGTCCCGTTCACCTTGTCTCCGTCTCTACAGGAAAACATGTACACCCTCGTCACCAAGTCAAAGCTGGACAGAGAACAAAGGTCTCAATATCACGTCACGGTGGTGGCGAGAGACGCAGGGGTTCCACCCTTGTCTTCTGAAATGACCATAAGCGTTGTTGTGTCAGATGTGAACGATAACTATCCAGAGTTTTCCTTAAGCCCCTACACCTTTTATATTAATGAAAATAATATTGCGGGGGGCTCTGTTTTCTCAGTGAAAGCATCGGATGTTGATGAAGGTGATAACGCTCTTATTTCCTATCACATTTTGAGAGACCGAGGCGAGAGGAGTAAGATCGCATCGTTTCTGAACATTAACTCGGAAAGCGGCGATGTTTTAGCACTAAAGAGCCTCGACTTCGAGACTTTGAAAACATTTAACCTTAAAGTTGTTGCTACAGATTCAGGCTCACCTTCTTTAAGCAGAAATACCACTATTAATGTTTTCGTTTTGGATCAAAACGACAACACACCTGTTATTCTGTATCCTGTTAATGCGAATGGCTCTGCAGAAGGTGTGGAAGAGGTTCCCCGTAATGTCCACGCGGGTCACCTGGTGACTAAAGTGAGAGCCTATGATGCTGATATAGGATACAACGGCTGGCTGTTGTTCTCGCTACAGGAAGTGAGTGACCACAGTCTCTTTGGTTTGGACCGCTATACTGGACAGATAAGAACACTGCGCTCATTCACAGAGACAGACGAGGCTCAACATAAACTGGTCATACTGGTAAAAGACAATGGGAACGTGTCACTTTCAGCAACAGCTACTGTGGTTGTCAAGCTCGTGGAGCCTAAAGAGGCCATTTCAGCTTCTGATGTGAAAAGTGCAGCGACTGACATAGGGGATAGTGGCGTGACATTTTATTTAATGATCACTCTGGCTTCAGTTTCAACTCTTTTTTGTATTAGCATCATAGTGTTGGTTGTAATGCAGTGCTCCAAACCAAGAGAACTTGCCGCTGCCAAGTATTTACAAGAAACAAATTATGACGGGACTCTGTGTCACAGCATCCAGTACAGATCTGGAGAGAAACGCTACATGTTAGTTGGACCCAGAATGAGTATAGGATCTACTATAGTCCCGGGAAGTAACGGAAATACTCTAGTGGTCCCCGACAGGAGGAGTACATCTGCAGAGGTAAGACATGTATTTGGATGACTCTTTGTGATGGCACGATACAGGTGTTTTTATATTAATCACACTGACATGATTTAAAGTAAAATATGTGAAACACTTAATCGCTTAGATGTGTTAGAACTGCTCATGGTACTACAAAAGTGGATCAACCTCATTGCTTGTTGTTAAAGAGCTTAATCACATGTGAAATGGCTAAATAATTACCCAACACAATGTGTGTATGTTTTTTATGGTTTCTATGACGGTGTGAGTATTATGTGGCATTATTTGTTTTCAACTAAGCTCATAGGCTACGTTTGCTGAGTGTGCTGTCCATTGTACTGAAAAGGTGGACTTACTGGGTTAGGCAGGGCATCTGATAACGTCCTGACAAGATTACGAACATGTATGGCAACGACAATGATAATGGATATACATAATACTACTAGGAATAGGCCTACTACCACGAATAAATATGAATAGCAGTAATTATTATTTTTGTATTATTAATATTGTTATTGTACAATAACAATAATCACCGAATAGGCCTCGAAACAGTCGTGTTATTTTGAAAATGAAAGGGTGATCTTGAGTGAAGGACAACAGTGATCCTATCCTAACGCTTGGTGTCAGTAGTTGTCACGAGGTTTCCCTCTGATTTGTGTTTCGTCATAGACATTTAGGTCCACCCACGAGCAGCGGTTCGATGCTCCTCAAACCGTCTACGTGTTAGTCTACGGTTGAAAAATACGAAGGAGGTCGTTTTTCTACTCTCGTAAATGTGATGGGAAGGACATACCGTCGACTACAACGGATTTGACACACTGCATATTTTCTATAACTCATTTGTAGGCAATTTATAGAAGGACCCTTCGTTGTATGTGTGACACCATGGAACAAAGAGGACGCGAAGCGTGGAGACAGCGACGCTGGTGTGTTGTGTTGGTCGCTGTGCTGAACCTTTTGCGGAGCGGAGCTTTAGCACAGATACGCTATTCTGTGTATGAGGAGGTGAATGAGGGAACGGTCGTCGGGAATATAGCTAAGGATCTGGGCCTGGATAGGAGCACGTTGAATTCCAGAGGATATCGTATTGTGGCGGGTTCAAACGACCCCCTTTTTCAGGTCAATACAAATGATGGAATATTGTATGTGAGCAGAAAAATCGACAGAGAGGAGGTGTGCGAACGAAACATCAATTGTGTGATTAACCTTAAATCCGTACTTGAACACCCGTTGGAGATCCATTATGTGTCTGTGGAAATACTTGATGTAAACGATCACTCTCCGAGTTTTCCTGAAAAAGAAAAAAATCTCGAGATTTTCGAGTCTGCGCTACCGGGAGCAAGATTACAGCTCCAAGCGGCGCGGGACCCCGACGGCGGACAGTTTTCGGTTCAGGGTTATAAACTCAGCCATAATGAACACTTCCGAGTGGAAGTCAAGGATAGAGGAGAAGACCGCAAAGTACCCTTTTTAGTTCTGCAAAAGCAGTTAGACAGAGAAACTGTTGCCAAACACAGACTCGTATTGACAGCGTTAGATGGAGGAAAGCCGGCAAAATCAGGCGCTGTGGAAATTAATGTTGATGTGCTCGATGTAAATGATAACTCTCCTGTATTTGAAAAAGAGGTTTACTCTACCACGGTAATTGAAAATACTTCCATTGGATCGATAGTGATCCAGGTAAATGCGACTGATTTAGATCTAGATGCAAACGGTGAAGTAGTGTATTCATTTGGCAACGAAGTCGATGTAAAATTGACGGAACTTTTCAGTGTGGATTCACTTACAGGTGAAATACGAGTAGAAGGTCTGATAGACTTTGAGAAAAGCAACAGTTATGAAATTGATATTCAGGCTTCTGATAAGGGGCAAGTTCCTTTTACTGCTGACAGAAGTGTCATTATAACCGTAGTCGACGTTAATGACAATGCACCAGAAATAGAAGTGACGTCATTTTCGAGCACTGTTCCAGAGGACGCACGAATTGGAACAACTGTGGCTCTAATAAGCGTTAGTGACCTGGACTCAGGAGTGAACGGAAAAGTGATTTGCACAGTAAAGGAGGACGTCCCGTTCATCTTATCTCCGTCTCTACAGGACAACATGTACGCCCTCGTCACCAAGTCAAAGCTGGACAGAGAACAAAGGTCTCAATATCACGTCACGGTGGTGGCGAGAGACGCAGGGGTTCCACCCTTGTCTTCCGAAAAGACCATACGCGTTGTTGTGTCAGACGTGAACGATAATTATCCAGAGTTTTCCTTAAGCCCCTACAACTTTTATATTAATGAAAATAATATTGCGGGGGGCTCTGTTTTCTCAGTGAAAGCATCGGATGTTGATGAAGGTGATAACGCTCTTATTTCCTATCAAATTCTGAGAGACGGAGGCGAGAGGAGTAAGATCGCATCGTTTCTGAACATTAACTCAGAAAGCGGCGATGTTTTAGCGCTAACGAGCCTCGACTTCGAGACTTTGAAAACATTTAACCTTAAAGTTGTTGCTACAGATTCCGGCTCACCTTCTTTAAGCAGAAATGTCACTATTAACGTTTTCGTTTTGGATCAAAACGACAACACACCTGTTATTCTGTATCCTGTTATTGCGAATGGCTCTGCAGAAGGTGTGGAAGAGGTTCCCCGTAATGTCCACGCGGGTCACTTGGTGACTAAAGTGAGAGCCTACGATGCTGATATAGGATACAACGGCTGGCTGTTATTCTCACTACAGGAAGTGAGTGACCACAGTCTCTTTGGTTTGGACCGCTATACTGGACAGATAAGAACACTGCGCTCATTCACAGAGACAGACGAGGCTCAACATAAACTGGTCATACTGGTAAAAGACAATGGGAACGTGTCACTCTCAGCAACAGCTACTGTGGTTGTCAAGCTCGTGGAGCCCAAAGAGGCCATTTCAGCTTCTGATGTGAAAAGTGCGGCGACTGACATTGGGGATAGTGGCGTGACATTTTATTTAATGATTACTCTGGCTTCAGTTTCAACTCTTTTTCTTATTAGCATCATAGTGTTGATTGTAATGCAGTGCTCCAAACCAAGAGAACTTGCCGCAGCCAAGTATTTACAAGAAACAAATTATGACGGGACTCTGTGTCACAGCATCCAGTACAGATCTGGAGAGAAACGCTACATGTTAGTTGGACCCAGAATGAGTATAGGATCTACTATAGTCCCGGGAAGTAACGGAAATACTCTAGTGGTCCCCGACAGGAGGAGTACATCTGCAGAGGTAAGACAGTTTTCATTGTGAATAAGAATATTGATTTAATTTGAAATAGCTTAACTATATCAAATAACAGATCACATGATACGATGTATAGAATTAAACATTTACAATGGTTTAAAACTATTCCAGAATATATTCTAGAATTGACATTAAATGGTAATTTTAAGGAAATGCACACATCATACATGGTTTGAGTTTACATTGGTGGTGTGGCGCCACCTAGGGGAGAGTAGGACACCGCCACCCCTCGAGTTAGACCAAGAGTAAGAGGAACTCCTAATTTCACAGAACGAGGAACACAGGTTCATCAAAAACACATCAGGTTATTGAAAAATAGACATTCTTTATTATTTGTTTTGGTATGAGAGGTACATGGTTGGAGAGCGACACACACACACACACACACACACACACACACACACACACACACACACACACACACACATAATACAACTACTACTACTACTACTACTACTTGCAAAGCCACAATAGGTGGGTGGCATAAACTAGGAGCTGGAGTTTCAATTACAAAGGGCACCTGTACTATGGCTGAATTAGAAACAATAATGACTTATATTCACACAAACAAACAACATCCAAAACAGCTTACAAGTAGCAGTTAGCCCTACCGATTTGAACGGACATAAACCCAGCTTCTGCAGGCCAACTATTGGCAGGCCTCGGGTCTATACAGAGAACAACAAAACAATGTAATTTACACATTCCCAGGATAAAACAAATAACAGTAGGCCTATACAAATATACAAGACGCCACTTGAAGTTGTGTACCAGACATACCGTTCCAACGGGAGTAACGTAAAAGCCTCCGTTAATAACGGGTAGGGTTTGTTCGCTGAACTATCTCGTCTACCTGCTAAACATGACGATCATGTAGGCTATCTATCGCGTTTATTGAGTTTGGCAGGTAACAATACTCGGCTGTTTAGATACAGTTGTCTCCGATCTTCTATCCAAGGCGACAGTACAATTTTTGATCACGCGATGTCAGTGTACTATCAAATCCTGCTTTTAAAAGAGCTTGTAGACCCATCCCTTTAGTGTGCTACCGCCACATCACAGCCACTACGAAATCATCTGAGAGCTGACAATCTGAACGGTACACCTCGGCTCTAATCTAAGTGTCATTCTGTGCTGCAAAACGCACGGCAGGCCTACTGATCCACGGCTATGAGGGGGGCGGTGTAGTTGGCTACACGCTTGTTGTTACCTGGAATTGTAAGAATATTCTCCGCAAAGATGGAACAAAGAGGACGGCGGTCACGGAGCAAGTACCGGTGGTGGGTCGCCATCGTGGCCTGTTTCGATGTGCTTTGTAGCGGAGCGTTGGCTCAAATCAGATATTCGATCTCAGAGGAAGTTAAAGACGGAACAGTCGTGGGAAACATTGCCAAGGATTTGGGACTGGATAAGAGCACGTTAAACGACAGAGGATACCGTATCGTAGCCGGTTCAACCAAGCCTTTGTTTCGCGTGAATCGGGAGGATGGCATCTTGTATGTGAACGGTAAAGTGGACAGGGAAGAGATTTGTGAGCGGAGCAGTGTGTGTGTGATTAACCTCAAGACGGTACTAGAAAACCCCCTCGAGATTCATTATGTGGCAGTCGAGATACTGGACGTAAATGACCATTCACCCACCTTCCCAGAGACCGAGGAACGACTGCAGATATTCGAGTCGGCTTTGCCAGGTGCGCGGTTTCAGCTGCAACCTGCGCTAGATCCAGACGGCGGCCAGTACTCTGTTCAGCACTATAAACTCAGCGTTAATGACCACTTTCGTTTAGAGGTCCAGGAAAGAGGGGAGGACTTTAAGGTGCCATTTTTGATTTTAAATAAACAGTTAGACAGGGAGTCTATTATACAACATACACTTCGTCTTACAGCTACAGACGGCGGGCGGCCCGTGAAATCTGGAACAATCGAAATATTAGTAAAGGTGCTTGATGTAAACGACAATTCCCCTATTTTCACCAAGAACGCGTACTCTGCCATGTTAAACGAGAACGCACCATCTGGAACTGTGGTTATCCAGGTTAATTCAACAGATGCAGATGAAGGTGCAAACAGTGAAATTGTGTATTCATTTGGTAATCGAGTAGATCAAAATGTACGCAAACTGTTTAATATAGACCCAACGACTGGTGTAATAAAAGTGACAGGTTTGATTGATTTCGAAATTAAGAAGAATTATTTAATTGATATTCAAGCTTCAGATAAGGGCACTATCCCATTGTCAACCGACAAAAGTGTAGTAATAAATATAATTGATATAAACGACAATATTCCTGAAATTGAAGTTACATCATTTTCAAAATCCATACCCGAGGATTCTAGAGTTGGAACAACTGTGGCCCTGATTAGTGTCAATGATCTTGATTCTGCTCTCAATGGGAAAGTGAAGTGTTCTATAAGTGAAGATGTCCCGTTTGCTTTATCCCCGTCATTGCAAGATAACATGCATGCAATTGTCACAAAGACAACGTTGGACAGAGAGCTGAAAGCAGACTATGATATTGTAATATTAGCCGAGGATGAGGGGTTACCGCCCTTATCTTCTGTCAAAACCATACGTGTGGCGATATTGGATGTAAATGATAACAGTCCAGAGTTTTTGTTAGGTTCTTATACTTTCTATGTCACTGAAAACAACAATGCTGGGGCTTCTGTGTTTTCAGTGAAAGCTTTTGATCGTGACTCAAATGAAAATGCTCTCATCTCATACCACATTTTGAGGGATGGGGGGGAATACAACAAAATGGCCACATTCCTAAACATCAACTCTGAAAACGGTGACATTTTGGCATTGACAAGGTTTAATTTTGAAACTTTGAAAACGTTCAAATTCCAAGTGGCTGCCACAGACTCTGGGATTCAACCACTGAGCAGCAACGTCACCGTTAAGGTTTTCATTCTGGACCAGAACGATAACGCCCCTGTCATCGTGTATCCACAGAGTGCTAATGGTTCTTCTGAAGGAGTTGAGGAGATACCACGGAATGTAAATGCAGGCTATATGGTGACAAAGGTGAGAGCCTATGACCCTGACATTGGATACAACGGCTGGCTGTTATTTTCACTACAGGAAGTGAGTGACCACAGTCTCTTTGGTTTGGACCGCTATACTGGACAGATAAGAACACTGCGCTCATTCACAGAGACCGACGAGGCTCAGCATAAATTGGTCATAATGGTTAAAGACAATGGGAACGTGTCACTCTCAGCAACAGCTACTGTGGTTGTCAAGCTCGTGGAGCCCAAAGAGTCCATTGCTGCTTCTGATGTGAAAAGTGCAGCCGCTGACATTGGGGATAGTGGCATTACATTTTATTTAATTATCACTCTGGCTTCAGTTTCCACTCTTTTTCTTATCAGTATTATTGTGCTGATTGCAATGCAGTGCTCTAAAACCACGGACATATCATCCAAGTATTTACCAGAAACGAACTATGACGGGACTCTGTGTCACAGCATCCAGTACAGATCTGGAGAGAAACGCTACATGTTAGTTGGACCCAGAATGAGTATAGGATCGACTATAGTCCCGGGAAGTAATGGAAACACTTTAGTGGTCCCTGGCAGAGGGCGAGCATCAGATGAGGTAAGAAGCAACAATTACACACGTTTTATTGTTTGGTTCCCCCTAACATTTAGTTGATGAAGACCTAGGCTTATATGATCATCCATATGTGTCCATTGCAGTTCAAGTAACTCCAAGTTGTGTGTTGCTTTACTTATTATATTTATTTTCGGACATGTGGAAACTCATAAACATTTACACGCTGTCCGTGTCATTTGATTGTACATGTAAGCATCGAATGATTAATAAAAGCAGGGCATTTGCACGTCATACATTTTTCTCAATATATTATAGGATATTTTATACAGACATTACAATTATATAACGAATAGATAATTAAATACGAGTGTTTTAGTTGTTTTAACATGTAATGTTTCGTTATAATTCGCTACCCTTTGTAATAGTCTACCCTGCAATAATATTTAGCATCACGTGGTGTCAGTAAGAAGACGGATAACGGTTGTGAAGCGTGTTTTCCACAGCTGATAAGCCCATCCCTTGTTCAGTTCGAGATTTTGGACTGCGCGAAACCATTGTGCGGTAACCGCGTTAAGGAATAACTAGACTCCGTACAGCTTCGAAATATTTATTGGATAATAGCCTACATATTTTTTCAAACTATGATGGTGCAAAAGTATATTCTGGTTTTGTTTTAGGCTGACGTTGTCGTCTAAATTCTCTCGCAATGGAACAAAGAGGACGACGGGCATGGAGGGAGCGATGGCTGTGGGTTTCCTGTGTGTTTGCTGTGGTTGCCTTTAAAAGCGTTTCTTTTGCTCAGATACGATATTCCATCGCCGAGGAGGTTAAAGAAGGGACTGTTGTTGGACACATTGCTAAGGATTTAGGACTCGACAAGAGCACATTGAAGAACAGAGGCTATCGTATTGTGCACGGCTCGACGGAGCCCCTATTCCGGGTTAATCAAGACGATGGCATTCTGTATGTAAACCGAAATATTGACAGGGAGAAGGTATGCGAGAGAAGCAAAGCCTGTGTCATAGAACTGAAAAGTGCTTTGGAGAACCCGCTAGAGGTCCATTATGTAGCGGTGGAAGTGTTGGATGTAAATGACCACGCTCCCAGCTTCCCCGAAAAGGAAAAAACGTTAGAGGTTTTTGAATCTGCGTTACCAGGAGCCCGATTTCAGTTACAAGGTGCGCACGATGCTGATAGTGGCGTATTATCTGTTCAGCAGTATAAAGTCAGTAATAATGAACATTTTCGTTTGGAGGTGAAAGATCGCGGCGAAAACCGAAAAACTCCTATTTTAATTCTCCAAAAGCCACTTGATAGAGAATCAGTTAAAACCCATAATCTACTTCTGACGGCGACTGATGGAGGTAAACCTCCAAAGACTGGTGAAATGAATATAATTATCAATGTATCTGATGTCAATGATAACCCACCTGTTTTTACTAAGGACTCATATTCCATACAACTAAATGAAAATACCCCGATAGGTACGACAATTATACAAGTTAATGCAACCGATCTCGATGAGGGTTTAAATGGCGATGTTGTGTATTCGTTTGGTAATGACGTCGACGGAGAGGCACGTGCGCATTTTCACTTAAATTCATTAACAGGAGAAATAACGGTCTTAGAAATGTTTGATTTTGAAGGGCGTAAAATATATGAGATTGACATACAAGCATCAGACAAAGGGGCAGCTCCTTTAACAAGTGACAAGAGTGTCATTATTAATATTATTGACATCAACGACAATGCACCCGAGATAGAAGTGATGTCATATTCCAAAGCTCTTCCAGAAGATTCAAAGTCAGGGACAACAGTGGCTGTAATTACATTAAAGGATTTAGACTCCGGTATCAACGGAAAGGTTATATGTTCAATAAACCGAGATGTTCCGTTTACACTGACTCCATCTGTACAGACTAACATGTACTCTGTAGTAACCAAAACACTGTTAGATAGAGAAAAACGAATCTCAATACGATGTTACAATTACTGCCAAAGATGCAGGTGAGCCAACCCTGTCATCTGAAAAGACTATACAGATCGATATATCAGATGTAAATGACAACAGCCCACAGTTTCTACTGAGTCCCTATACCTTCTATCTTACTGAGAATAATTCTCCCGGAGACTCAATATTCAAAGTGCAGGCGACTGATCAAGACGACGGGAATAATGCTCTTATTTCTTATTATATTTTTAGGGGTGGAGAAAATCTGTTATCTTCGTTTTTAAACATTAACTCTGAAAACGGAGATATAGTGGCTTTGAAAGGTTTTGACTTTGAAACATTGAAAACGTTTAAATTCCAAGTTGTGGCAACAGACTCTGGAGCTCCGTCTTTAAGCAGTAACGTTTCGGTGAACGTTTTTCTTCTGGATCAAAACGACAACCCACCGGTTATCTTACATCCGGTCAGCTCTAACGGTTCTGCTGAAGGAGTAGAGGAGGTTCCTCGCAATGTTCCTGCAGGCCACCTGGTGACTAAAGTGAGAGCCTACGATGCTGATATAGGATACAACGGCTGGCTGTTATTCTCACTACAGGAAGTGAGTGACCACAGTCTCTTTGGTTTGGACCGCTATACTGGACAGATAAGAACCCTGCGCTCATTCACAGAGACAGACGAGGCTCAACATAAACTGGTCATACTGGTCAAAGACAATGGGAATGTGTCACTCTCAGCAACAGCTACTGTGGTTGTCAAGCTCGTGGAGCCCAAAGAGGCCATTTCAGCTTCTGATGTGAAAAGTGCAGCGACTGACATTGGGGATAGTGGCGTGACATTTTATTTAATGATCACTCTGGCTTCAGTTTCAACTCTTTTTCTTATCAGTATTATTGTGCTGATTGCAATGCAGTGCTCTAAAACCACGGACATATCCTCCAAGTATTTACCAGAAACAAACTATGACGGGACTCTGTGTCACAGCATCCAGTACAGATCTGGAGAGAAACGCTACATGTTAGTTGGACCCAGAATGAGTATAGGATCGACTATAGTCCCGGGAAGCAATGGAAACACTTTAGTGGTCCCTGGCAGAGGGCGAGCATCGGAGGAGGTAAGAAACAACAATTACGCACGTTTTATTGAGTGTGTTTCCCCCTAACATTTAGGTGATGAACATATATATGACCATCTATGATGTTTCATTGTATTTCAACCGTATTCGAAGTTCATTCCAATTTGTGTGTTGTTTAACTTACTATATTTATTTAGCGCTTGTGGGAACTACCAGAAGAATCAATGCTGCCCATGGTTCTGAAATACGCTATGGCCTATATTTGATTATGTAATGTGAATGCTCGTGCAAGTATCAAGTGATCAAAAAAATGCAGGGACTGGAAAAAAATGAATGATATATTATACTGTATATGTTAGGCATATACTTATATTACTAATAGAAAACGATAAAAGAGAGATTTATGTGTTTTAATAAATAATATTTCGTTATAATTCGCTACCCTTTGTAATAGTCTACCCTGCAATAATATTTAGCATCACGTGGTGTCAGTAAGAAGACGGATAACGGTTGTGAAGCGTGTTTTCCACAGCTGATAAGCCCATCCCTTGTTCAGTTCGAGATTTTTAACTGCGCTAAACCATTGTGCGGTAACGGCGTTGAGGAATAACTAGACTCCGTACAGCTTCTCAATATTTGTTGGATAATATACTTTGTTTTTAAAGGATGATTTTGGGAGAAGGATATTCTGGTTGTGGTATATATGTTTTAGGCTGACGTTTTCGTCTAAATTCTCTCGCAATGGAACAAAGAGGACGACGGGCATGGAGGGAGCGATGGCTGTGGGTTTCCTGCTTGTTTGCTATGGTTGCCTTTAGAAGCGTTTCTTTTGCTCAGATACGATATTCCATCGCCGAGGAGGTTAAAGAAGGGACTGTTGTTGGACACATTGCTAAGGATTTAGGACTCGACAAGAGCACATTGAAGAACAGAGGATATCGTATTGTGCACGGCTCGACGGAGCCCCTATTCCGGGTTAATCAAGACGATGGCATTTTGTATGTAAATCGAAAGATTGACAGAGAGGAGGTATGCGAGAGAAGTAAAGCCTGTGTAATAGAATTGAAAACTGTTTTGGAGAACCCGCTAGAGGTCCATTATGTAGCGGTGGAAGTGTTGGATGTAAACGACCACACTCCCAGCTTCCCCGAAAAGGAAAAAATGTTAGAGGTTTTTGAATCTGCGTTACCGGGAGCCCGTTTTCAGTTACAAGGTGCGCACGATGCTGATAGTGGCGTATTATCTGTTCAGCAGTATAAAATAAGTAATAATGAACATTTTCGCCTTGAGGTAAAAGATCGTGGCGAAGATTGGAAAACTCCAATATTAATTCTTCAAAAGCCACTGGATAGAGAATCAGTTAAAAAATACCACCTACGTCTGACCGCGAGTGATGGAGGTAAACCTCCAAAGTCTGGTGAAATGAAAATAACTATAGATGTTTCCGATGTCAACGACAACGCGCCTGTGTTCACTAAGGACTCATACTCTGTACAACTAAATGAAAACACTCCGATTGGTACGACTATTATACAAGTTAATGCAACAGACCTGGATGAAGGTTCCAATGGAGAGGTTGTGTACTCATTTGGCAATGGGGTTCCTGGAAGGGTGCGGGCATATTTTAACTTAAATTCATTAACTGGGGAAATAACAGTGTCAGGGATCTTAGATTTTGAAGAACGTAACAGATATGAGATTGACATCCAGGCATCAGACAAAGGTGCAGCTACATTGACAACTGATAAAACAGTCAATATTGACATAATTGACGTCAATGACAATGCACCCGAGATAGAAGTGATGTCATATTCCAAAGCCCTTCCAGAAGATTCAAAGTCAGGGACAACAGTGGCTGTAATTACAGTAAAGGACTCAGACTCTGGCATCAACGGAAAGGTTATATGTTCAATAAACCCAGATGTTCCGTTTACACTGACTCCATCTGTACAGACTAACATGTACTCTGTAGTAACCAAAACATTGTTAGATAGAGAAAAACAATCTCAATACGATGTTACAATTTCTGCCAAAGATGCAGGTGAGCCAACCTTGTCATCTGAAAAGACTATACGGATCGATATATCAGATGTGAATGACAACAGCCCACAGTTTGTACTGAGTCCCTATACTTTCTATCTTACTGAGAATAATTCTCCTGGAGACTCAATATTCAAAGTGCAGGCGACTGATCAAGATGAAGGAAACAATGCGCTTATTTCTTATCATATTTTTAGGGGCGGAGAAAATCTGTTATCTTCGTTTTTAAACATGAACTCTGAAAATGGAGATATAGTGTCTTTGAAAAGTTTTGACTTTGAAACATTAAAAACGTTTAAATTCCAAGTTGTGGCAACAGATTCTGGAGCGCCACCTTTAAGCAGTAACGTTTCGGTGAACGTTTTTCTTCTGGATCAAAACGACAACCCTCCGGTTATCTTACATCCGGTCAGCTCTAACGGTTCTGCTGAAGGAGTAGAGGAGGTTCCTCGCAATGTTCCTGCAGGCCACCTGGTGACTAAAGTGAGAGCCTACGATGCTGATATAGGATACAACGGCTGGCTGTTGTTCTCACTACAGGAAGTGAGTGACCACAGTCTCTTTGGTTTGGACCGCTATACTGGACAGATAAGAACCCTGCGCTCATTCACAGAGACAGACGAGGCTCAACATAAACTGGTCATACTGGTAAAAGACAATGGGAACGTGTCTCTCTCAGCAACAGCTACTGTGGTTGTCAAGCTCGTGGAGCCCAAAGAGGCCATTTCAGCTTCTGATGTGAAAAGTGCAGTGACTGACATTGGTGATAGTGGCGTGACATTCTATTTAATGATCACTCTGGCTTCAGTTTCAACTCTTTTTCTTATTAGTATTATTGTGCTGATTGCAATGCAGTGCTCTAAAACCACGGACATATCCTCCAAGTATTTACCAGAAACAAACTATGACGGGACTCTGTGTCACAGCATCCAGTACAGATCTGGAGAGAAACGCTACATGTTAGTTGGACCCAGAATGAGTATAGGATCGACTATAGTCCCGGGAAGCAACGGAAATACTTTAGTGGTCCCGGGCAGAGGGCGAGCATCAGAGGAGGTAAGAAACTATAATTATGCACGTTTTAGTGTGGTCACCTCTAACATTTAGGTGGTGAACATCTATATAATCATCCGTGATGCTTCATCGCAATTCAACTGTATTCGAAGTTCATTTCAAGTTGTGTTTTATTTACCTTACTATTTCGAGCTTGTGGGAACTACCAGAAGATTCAATGCTGTCCATGGTTTTGAAATAGGCAATGGCCTATATTTGATTATGCAATTTGATTGCTCGTGCTAGTATCAATTGATTTAACAAATGCGGGGCATTTGCACGTCATACTTTTTCTCGAAATATGATATGATATATAGTTTGGTGTTTTTATTAAAAAACATTTTTATTTATTTATTTTTTATAAAAAAATGCCGACAAATTCAATATAAAGCGGCCAGCATCATAAATAATCATATAACCATTAAGGACTTAAATGTGATCATAAATCTGTCAGTTTCCCTTCACTTCGCAGTAGGGTGGCCATTCGTCCGGCTTTAGGCCAGACTGTCCGGTTTTTCAACGCCCTGTCCGGCGTCCGGACGCGTATTTGCCCTCCTTTTTGAGACACTAGGCTTGAAGAGCGGAGTTTTTGACGAGTCAACGTAAACTGGCGGCCAAATCCGGCCCCCAGCCCCCCCGCCGGTCGTAGGTCCGGGGTGTGTTACGATCGCGCACACCCTCCCCCCCCCCCCCCGGTCGTAGGTCCGTGGTGTATTACGATCGCGCGCCCCCCCCTGCACCGGTCGTAGGTCCGGGGTGTGTTATGACCGCGCGCACATCCTGTGCATCTCCTTGGGGCTAAGCCCCCCCTGTCCTTAAAACCTAGTGACGCCTCTGTGATATATTATATCAATTAGGCATATACTTATATCACGAATAGAACATTAATAAACAATAAGATTATAGCAATTCCGTTATAATTCTCTACCCTTTGTAAAAGTCAACCCTGCAATAATATTTAGCATCACGTGGTGTCAGTAAGAAGACGGATAACGGGTGTGAAGCGTGTTTTCCACAGCTGATAAGCCCATCCCTTGTTCAGTTCGAGATTTTGGACTGCGCTAAACCATTGTGCGGTAACGGCGTTGAGAAATAACTAGACTCCGTCCAGCTTCTAAATATTTCTTGGTTAATAGCCTACATATTTTTTTCAAACTATGATGGTGGAAAAGGATATTCTGGTCGTAGTATATATGTTTTAGGCTGACGTTTTGGACTAAATTCTCTCGCAATGGAACAAAGAGGACGACGGGCATGGAGGGAGCGATGGCTGTGGGTTTCCTGCTTGTTTGCCATGGTTGCCTTTAGAAGCGTTGCTTTTGCTCAGATACGATATTCCATCGCCGAGGAGGTTAAAGAAGGGACTGTTGTTGGACACATTGCTAAGGATTTAGGACTCGACAAGAGCACATTGAAGAACAGAGGCTATCGTATTGTGCACGGCTCGACGGAGCCCCTATTCCGGGTTAATCAAGACGATGGCATTTTGTATGTAAACCGAAAGATTGACAGGGAGGAGGTATGCGAGAGAAGCAAAGCCTGTGTAATAGAATTGAAAACTGCTTTAGAGAACCCGTTAGAGGTCCATTATGTAGCGGTGGAAGTGTTGGATGTAAACGACCACGCTCCCAGCTTCCCCGAAATGGAAAATATATTAGATATTTCTGAATCTGCGTTACCGGGAGCCCGATTTCAGTTGCAAGCTGCGCGTGACGCCGACAGTGGCCTATTATCTGTTCAGCAGTATAAAATAAGTCATAATGAACATTTTCGTCTGGAGGTAAAAGATCGTGGTGAAAACCGTAAAACACCGATTTTAATTATTCAAAAGCCCCTGGATAGAGAATCAATTAAGACCCATCATATCATTCTGACTGCGATTGATGGAGGTAAACCTCCAAAGTCTGGTGAAATGAAAATAACTGTAGTAGTAGTTGATGTCAACGATAACCACCCAGTTTTCACCAAGGACTCATACTCTGTACAACTACAGGAAAATACTGCTATAGGAACTACTATTATACAAGTTAATGCAACAGACTTGGATGATGGTGCTAATGGTGAAGTGGTTTATTCGTTTGGTAATGATGTGGATGCAGAGGTGCAGGCATATTTTAATTTAAATTCATTAAATGGAGAATTAACAGTGTTAGCACTAGTAGATTTTGAAGAGCGCAGCAGATATGAGATTGACATACGGGCATCAGACAAAGGGGCTGCTACATTGACAACGGATAAAAGTGTCATTATTAATATTATTGACATCAACGACAATGCACCCGAGATAGAAGTGACATCTTTTTCCAAAGCCATTCCAGAAGATTCAAAGTCAGGGACAACAGTGGCTGTAATTACAGTAAAGGACTCAGACTCCGGTATCAACGGAAAGGTTATATGTTCAATAAACCAAGATGTTCCGTTTACATTGACTCCATCTGTACAGACTAATATGTACTCTGTAGTAACAAAAACACTGTTAGATAGAGAAAAACATTCTCAATACGATGTTGTAATTATCGCCAAAGACGCTGGTGAGCCAACCCTGTCATCTGAAAAGACTATACAGATCGATATATCAGATGTAAATGACAACAGCCCACAGTTTCTATTGAGTCCCTATACTTTATATCTTACTGAGAATAATTCTCCTGGAGACTCAATATTCAAAGTGCAGGCGACTGATCAAGACGACGGGAATAATGCGCTAATTTCTTATCATATTTTTAGGGGCGGGGAAAATCTGTTATCTTCGTTTTTAAACATGAACTCTGAAAACGGCGATATAGTGGCTTTGAAAAGTTTTGACTTTGAAACATTAAAAACGTTTAAATTTCAAGTTGTGGCAACAGACAGTGGAGCTCCGTCTTTAAGCAGTAACGTTTCGGTGAACGTTTTTCTTCTGGATCAAAACGACAACCCTCCGGTTATCTTACATCCGGTCAAGCTCTAACGGTTCTGCTGAAGTAGTAGAGGAGGTTCCTCGCAATGTTCCTGCAGGCCACCTGGTGACTAAAGTGAGAGCCTACGATGCTGATATAGGATACAACGGCTGGCTGTTATTCTCACTACAGGAAGTGAGTGACCACAGTCTTTTCGGTTTGGACCGCTATACTGGACAGATAAGAACACTGCGCTCATTCACAGAGACAGACGAGGCTCAACATAAACTGGTCATACTGGTCAAAGACAATGGGAACGTGTCACTCTCAGCAACAGCTACTGTGGTTGTCAAGCTCGTGGAGCCCAAAGAGGCCATTTCAGCTTCTGATGTGAAAAGTGCAGCGACTGACATTGGTGATAGTGGCGTGACATTTTATTTAATTATCACTCTGGCTTCAGTTTCAACTCTTTTTCTTATTAGTATTATTGTCCTGATTGCAATGCAGTGCTCTAAAACCACGGACATATCCTCCAAGTATTTACCAGAAACAAACTATGACGGGACTCTGTGTCACAGCATCCAGTACAGATCCGGAGAGAAACGCTACATGTTAGTTGGACCCAGAATGAGTATAGGATCGACTATAGTCCCGGGAAGCAACGGAAATACTTTAGTGGTCCCGGGCAGAGGGCGAGCATCAGAGGAGGTAAGAAACTATAATTACGCACGTTTTAGTGTGGTCACCTCTAACATTTAGGTGGTGAACATCTATATAATCATCCGTGATGCTTCATCGCATTTCAACTAAGTTCATTTCAAGTTGTGTTTTATTTACCTTACTATATTTATTTCGAGCTTGTGGGAACTACCAGAAGATTCATTGCTGTCCATGGTTTTGAAATAGGCAATGGCCTATATTTGATTATGCAATTTGATTGCTCGTGCAAGTATCAAGTGATTAAAAAAAATGCAGGGCCTCGAAAACATGAACGATATATTATATATAGGCCTATACGTATATTACGAATAGAAAACTAAAAAAGAGAGTTTTAGGTGTTTTAATAAGTAGTATTTCGTTATAATTCGCTACCCTTTGTAATAGTCTACCCTGCAATAATATTTAGCATCACGTGGTGTCAGTAAGAAGACGGATAACGGGTGTGAAGTGTTTTCCACAGCTGATAAGCCCATCCCTTATTCAGTTCGAGATTTTGGACTGCGCTAAACCATTGTGCGGTAACGGCGTTGATGAATAATTAGACTCCGTACAGCTTCGAAATATTGGTTGGATAATATGCTTTTTTTCAAACTATGATGGTGGAAAAGGATATTCTGGTTGTGGTATATATGTTTTAGGCTGACGTTTTCGTCTAAATTCTCTCGCAATGGAACAAAGAGGACGACGGGCATGGAGGGAGCGATGGCTGTGGGTTTCCTGCTTGTTTGCCATGGTTGCCATTAGAAGCGTTGCTTTTGCTCAGATACGATATTCCATCGCCGAGGAGGTTAAAGAAGGGACTGTTGTTGGACACATTGCTAAGGATTTAGGACTCGACAAGAGCACATTGAAGAACAGAGGCTATCGTATTGTGCACGGCTCGACGGAGCCCCTATTCCGGGTTAATCAAGACGATGGCATTTTGTATGTAAACCGAAAGATTGACAGAGAGGAGGTATGCGAGAGAAGTAAAGCCTGTGTAATAGAATTGAAAACTGTTTTGGAGAACCCGCTAGAGGTCCATTATGTACCGGTGGAAGTGTTGGATGTAAACGACCACGCTCCCACCTTTCCCGAAAATGAAAAATTGTTAGAGATTTCGGAATCTGCGTTACCGGGAGCCCGATTTCAGCTACATGCCGCGCATGATGCTGATAGTGGCTTATTATCTGTTCAGCAGTATAAGTTGAGTCCTAATGAACATTTTCGTTTGGAGGTTAAAGATCGTGGTGAAAATAGGAAGATCCCAATTTTAATTCTTCAAAAGTCACTGGATAGAGAATCAGTGAAAACCCATAATTTACTGTTAACTGCTATCGATGGAGGTAAACCTCCAAAGTCTGGTGAAATTAAAATAACTATAGAAGTAGTTGATGTAAATGATAACCACCCGGTTTTCACTAAGGAATCATACTCTGTACAACTACAGGAAGATACTGCTATAGGAACGACTATTATACAAGTGAATGCCACAGATCCCGATGAAGGTGCTAATGGCGAGGTTTTGTATTCATTTAGTAATGATGTACATGGAAAAGTACGGGGATATTTTGATTTAAATTCAATAACTGGGGAAATAACAGTGTCAGGAGTCTTAGATTTTGAAGAGCGCAACAGATATGAGATTGACATCCAGGCATCAGATAAAGGTGCAGCTACATTGACAACGGACAAAAGTGTCATTATTGATATTATTGACGTCAACGACAATGCACCCGAGATAGAAGTGACATCTTTTTCCAAAGCCCTTCCAGAAGATTCAAAGTCAGGGACAACAGTGGCTGTAATTACAGTAAAAGACTCAGATTCCGGTATCAACGGAAAGGTTATATGTTCAATAAACCAAGATGTTCCGTTTACACTGACTCCATCTGTACAGACTAACATGTACTCTGTAGTAACAAAAACACTGTTAGATAGAGAAAAACAATCTCAATACGATGTTACAATTACTGCCAAAGATGCAGGTGAGCCAACCCTGTCATCTGAAAAGACTATACAGATCGATATATCAGATGTAAATGACAACAGCCCACAGTTTCTACTGAGTCCCTATACCTTCTATATTACTGAGAATAATTCCCCTGGAGACTCAATATTGAAAGTGCAGGCGACTGATCAAGACGAAGGGAATAATGCACTTATTTCCTATCATATTTTTAGAGGAGGAGAAAATCTGTTATCTTCGTTTTTAAACATGAACTCTGAAAATGGAGATATAGTGGCTTTGAAAAGTTTTGACTTTGAAACATTAAAAACGTTTCAATTCCAAGTTGTGGCAACAGACAGTGGAGCTCCGTCTTTAAGCAGTAATGTTTCGGTGAACGTTTTTCTTCTGGATCAAAACGACAACCCTCCAGTTATCTTACATCCGGTCAGCTCTAACGGTTCTGCTGAAGGAGTAGAGGAGGTTCCTCGCAATGTTCCTGCAGGCCACCTGGTGACTAAAGTGAGAGCCTACGATGCTGATATAGGATACAACGGCTGGCTGTTATTCTCACTACAGGAAGTGAGTGACCACAGTCTCTTTGGTTTGGACCGCTATACTGGACAGATAAGAACACTGCGCTCATTCACAGAGACAGACGAGGCTCAACATAAACTGGTCATACTGGTAAAAGACAATGGGAACGTGTCACTCTCAGCAACAGCTACTGTGGTTGTCAAGCTCGTGGAGCCCAAAGAGGCCATTTCAGCTTCTGATGTGAAAAGTGCAGCGACTGACATTGGGGATAGTGGCGTGACATTTTATTTAATGATCACTCTGGCTTCAGTTTCAACTCTTTTTCTTATCAGTATTATTGTGCTGATTGCAATGCAGTGCTCTAAAACCACGGACATATCCTCCAAGTATTTACCAGAAACAAACTATGATGGGACTCTATGTCACAGCATCCAGTACAGATCTGGGGAGAAACGCTACATGTTAGTTGGACCCAGAATGAGTATAGGATCTACTATAGTCCCGGGAAGTAATGGAAACACTTTAGTGGTCCCTGATAGACGACATACATCTTTGGAGGTAAGAGCTGTGAGTGTGTCTGTGTGTGTGTGTGTATCTGTGTGTGTGTGTGTGTGTGTGTGTGTGTGTGTGTGTGTGAGTGTGCTTGTGTCTTTGAGAACAATGTCAATATCACTGTTTCAAAGTGTAGATATCTACCTATGGTAACACTTTATAATAAGGTGTCATAATAAATAGCAAACTAGTCATTACCTAACCCTTTGTTAGTATTTGTTAATTGTTACTATAATGTCTATTTGCCGCAAGTTAATAGTTTTTTCATCATTAAGTAAATATTAGTTCTTTGCATAAAATCTGTATGTTAATGTTTTAACAAATAGAAAACAATTTATTCACTAATATTGTATTAATATTTGTTAATAGTTAACTAAATGTCTTTTTGGCAGTAATTAACAGTTATTTCTTACATCATTGAAATGTTAAATGTTTATTTACAAACTATATGTTAATATAAAAGATAATGACATATTATTTAACTAACTATTATTTAACTGTTATTAAACTGTGCTTCTGCCTATCCCAATATGAACCACTCCTCCTAGGACCCTTACAATAAATAATATATTAGTAATATATAGCTATAAGTGTGGGGCACCTTATAATAAAGTTGGTTAAGCTTAATTAATGTATTAATAATATATAACTATCAGTTTGGGGGACCATTATAATACAGTTGGTTAAGCTTAATTAATATATTAGTAATATATAACTATTAGTATGGGGGACCCTGATAATAATGTTGGAACAGTAATTATTAATTATTTACAAATATTTCTTATAACATTTATTAACTATAGCAAATATTTTACAGTGGGTCTCTCACACTGAAAATGAATTATCTCAGCACACACTGTTGGGAAGGGGGATGAAAATACTTTATTTATAAAATCAAAGAACTCTCAAATAACTCTCCAATAGCTCTTTGTTTTCTATTGGAACACTGACCACTGATGGTTCAAGGACAATTCCAGCGCAAACTGAGACCATATGATCATAACACATGTCCACCGAGTTAGACCGTTCTCTGGGATCAGTTTTCATTCTAGTCGAATAGAACCAAAGTTAGCGGTTTTCAAGAATTCATTCTACTAGAATGAAAACTGATCCCAGAGAACGGTCTAACTCGGTGGACATGTATTATGATCATATATCAACATTTAACATTTCAATGATGTAAGAAATAACTGTTAATTAGTGCCAAAAATACATTTAGTTAACTATTAACAAATATTAATACAATATTAGTTAATAGATTGTTTTCTATTTGTTAAAACATTAACATACAATTTTTTTGTAAACAGCTAATATAATGATGAAAAAACTATTAACTCGTACAAAATAGACATGTTGGTAACAATTAACAAATATTAACAAAGGGTTAGGTAATGACTAGTTTGCTATTTATTATGGCACCTTATTATGAAGTGTTACACTGCCTACTGTTTATCTATGTTGTGTCTGTTTATTTACGTTCCATTATTGTGTATATTCTATGTCCATTATTGTAACTCCCAGGTACATACATGTTCAACTTTTGTATTGGCAAAGTTCAAAATGAGAATATGCTTCATGCAGGGAGCGTATCCATGATCTTCATGTGCAGTGTAAACTAGCACGGGCACTCAACACATTTTAATATATTGTTTTGTGATATAAAACAATATACGCTGTGACATTGCAATTTTTTTTAAGCCATGTTTATATTCTCACGTGCACACAATGTAAACTACAGATTGCAGGAATACGGTTTGCATTGCAGGCTTTTATTGCTGGCTTACTATTAGTGATCAACTGCTTGTTCTCAACACCTGTTGATGGACAAGTTAGTCATACGTTGTAATATGCTGCAGTGTTTTATTTTATGGATATTTCGTCCATATGCAATTCGATACCGTATCACATGATGTCAGCATACTAGCAGAATACTGCTGGTGCTCCTAGGAGGCGTCATTCCCTTGTCCCACCCCTTTGTCGCACCATTATTTCGGAATCGCCAGAAGGATATCTTAGCGAAGCAGCGGTTGCGCTCTTCCCTTCGGATGTTTTCTTAACAAAATCGTTTTTGTGCTGCGAACTATACGAGTATACGTGTCGAGCCTCATGTGCAGCGTCGTAGAGGCTCGTGTGAACCGCTTTCGAGCCGGTACCACCATGGAACGAAGTGGACCGAGGACACCGAGGGAGCAACGGTGGCGGATTGGCGCTTTGCTTTCTTTGGTTGTGATGTGCAGTGGAGCCTCAGCGCAGATCAGATATTCAATCTCCGAGGAGGTGAAACAGGGAACGGCTGTCGGGAATATAGCGAAGGACTTGGGACTCGATAGGAGTACGTTGGAGGCACGGGGTTATCGCATTGTGACGGGCTCGAGCGACCCCTTGTTCATTGTCAACCTTGACGACGGCATCTTATACGTGAGCCAGAAATTAGACCGAGAGGAGATCTGCGAAGGACTCAGTGCGTGCTTAATCAACCTGAAAACAGTGCTAGAGAACCCACTTGAAATCCACTACGTGACTATAGAGGTGTTGGATGTAAACGACCACTCACCCAGCTTTCTAGACAAAGAGAAAATGATAGAAATTTCTGAATCGATGCAACCAGGAGCGCGCTTTCAACTACAAGCCGCCGTTGACGCGGACGTCGGTATGTACGGTGTACAACAGTATAAACTGACTCCGAATGATTATTTCCGATTGGAAGTTATAGATCGAGGTGAAGATGGAAAAATTCCTGTTTTACTGTTACAGAAGCAACTCGACAGGGAAGCTGTGAAAAGGCACGTGTTTACTGTGACAGCGCTAGATGGAGGAAAGCCTCCTAGATCAGGGACAATAGAGATAATTGTTAATATTTTGGACGTTAATGACAATTTACCAATATTTTCAAAAGATAAATATTCAGTTACATTAAGTGAAAATTCTCCAATAGGTACAACAGTGATACAGGTAAACGCTACAGATGTAGACGAAGGATCAAATGGAGAAGTTATTTTCTCATTTGGCAACAATGTGAATACCAAGTTACGCAAATTATTTCACGTGAATGCCGATACCGGGGAAATAATAGTTAAAGGACTGATAGATTTCGAGGTGAAGGACGCATATGACATCGATATACAGGCTTCTGATAAAGGGGCCGCTCCTTTCACCTCTGAGAAAAGCGTGAGAGTGAAAATAATTGATCAGAACGACAACGCCCCGGAAATAGAAGTGACGTCTTTTTCTAACGCAGTTGCTGAAAACTCTAAAACTGGAACTACGATTGCGTTAATTAGCATCAAAGATGTCGATTCTGGCCTTAACGGAAAGGTGTTTTGCTCCATAAACGAGGATGTTCCTTTCACCTTAACGCCGTCCTTACAGGATAGCATGTACTCTCTAGTCACCAAATCCCACCTCGACAGAGAAAAACAGGATCGTTTTGAAATAACTATTGTGGCCAGGGACGCCGGAGAACCGATATTATCATCTGTCAAGACAATACAAATAGTTGTATCGGATGTAAATGACAATAGCCCAGAGTTTTTAACGAGCCCTTACACTTTTTATATATTTGAAAATAATCAGCCAGGGGCCTTTGTGTTTTCAGTGAAGGCCTCTGATCAAGACGAGGGCGACAATGCTCTAATTTCATATCATATTCAGAGAGATGGGAGTGAAGACAATAAGTTGACCTCATTTCTCAATATCAATCATGAAAGTGGGGACATTTTAGCACTAAAAAGCTTTGACTTTGAAACTTTGAAAACATTCAGTTTCAGAGTTATTGCGACAGACTCTGGAACTCCACCACTGAACAGCAACGTCACGGTTAAGGTATTTATCCTGGACAAGAATGACAACATACCAATTATCATGTATCCAGCCACAGTGAACGGTTCAGCGGAAGGGATGGAGGAGATCCCACGCAATATAAACGCTGGACATTTAGTGACTAAAGTGAGAGCCTATGATGCTGATATAGGATACAACGGCTGGCTGTTATTCTCACTACAGGAAGTGAGTGACCACAGTCTCTTTGCTTTGGACCGCTATACTGGACAGATAAGAACCCTGCGCTCATTCACAGAGACAGACGAGGCTCAACATAAACTGGTCATACTGATAAAAGACAATGGGAACGTGTCACTCTCAGCAACAGCTACTGTGGTTGTCAAGCTCGTGGAGCCCAAAGAGGCCATTGCAGCTTCTGATGTGAAAAGTGTTTTAAAGGCAGACAACGAGAGCAATGTGACTTTTTATTTGATGATAATGTTAGGCTCTGTCTCCGCTCTCTTCATCGCCAGCATCATAGTGTTGGTTGTAATGCAGTGCTCCAAACCAAGAGAACTTGCTGCCGCTAAGTATTTACAAGAAACAAACTATGACGGGACTCTGTGTCACAGCATCCAGTACAGATCTGGAGAGAAACGCTACATGTTAGTTGGACCCAGAATGAGTATAGGATCGACTATAGTCCCGGGAAGTAACGGAAATACTCTAGTGGTCCCTGACAGAAGGAGTACATCTGCAGAGGTAAGAGTGATGACATGTGTAATGTTGAGTCTATATGTTAAACATACTCAGTGGATGTACTTTCATGTGTGGCACAGAACACATTTTTGCATGGTGACATTACTGTTTTGTATCACATTGTATCATTGGTCAACAGTAAAGCGAATGTGGAAAAAAACGGCGCTGTCCGTGGTGCTGAAGTCCGACGTGAAACTAGAGCTATGTTCTAATCAGATCAAAACATTTGATTATTTGTTGAACACTAGGATGATTAGGTGAGAGGCTCATTGGACTGTGTGTAATTCAACCAGAGGTCGCATGGTGTCACTGTACTAGAGGAGTGGCGACGCCAGCATTCATTGTAGTCGTTGAATTGTGGGCCCGGCCCGCCCCTTAAAAGACGTATTATTTCGATGTTGGCAGAATGATAGCTGAGCATGCGAGCAACGCCACTGTACGCCTGCATTTTACCGTTTGTTGAGCTAATTCATATTCGCATGTATGGAAGTGACGGACAACATCAGCAGCTGATAGTATATTGAAGGATTACTGTGGTGCCTTTTCGTCATGGCGCAAAGAAAGCGTGAGGTGTGGATCGCCTTCGTGGTTCCGTTGATTCTTCTGTGGAGCACGACGTCGGCACAAATACGATATTCAATTTCCGAGGAAGTAAATGGAGGCACTGTCGTTGGGAATGTAGCCAAGGATTTAGGGCTGGATAAGAGCAAATTAAAAGAGAGGAAATATCGCATCGTTTCTGGTTCTTCCGACCCACTTTTCTACGTCAATCAAGCCGATGGGATGTTGTATGTGAAGCGCAAGATCGACAGGGAAGAGGTGTGCGAGAAGACTACGTGTTTAATTAATCTGAAAACGGTGCTGGAGAATCCACTGGAGGTGCATTATGTTGGGGTGGAGGTGCTGGATGTGAACGACCATTCCCCAAGCTTTCCGGAGAAAGAAAAACGATTAGAGATTTCGGAGTCGGTTTTACCTGGAGCGCGCTTTCAGCTGCAAGCATCACGAGACCCAGACGGCGGTCCGTTTTCGGTTCAACAGTATACACTGAGCAACAACGATCATTTCCGCTTAGAAGTGAAAGATAAGGGAGAAGATGGGAAAATACCAATATTAGTCTTGCAAAAGTCGTTGGATAGAGAGGTGGCCATAAATCATGTATTGATGCTGACCGCTTTGGATGGGGGGAAACCAGCGAAATCTGGTGAAATGACCATTCGAGTGGATGTACTGGATGTTAACGACAATACCCCGGTTTTTTCTAAAGACGTGTATTCGGTGCTTCTCAATGAAAACGCGCCAATTGGCACCACAGTAATACAGGTAAATGCAACTGATTTAGATGACGGTCCAAATGGAGAAGTCGTTTATTCCTTTGGAAACAGTGTGAATAACAGACTATTCAAGCTCTTTGATATTAACCAGCTAACGGGTGAGATACTTGTAAAAGGCCTAATAGACTATGAACACAAGGACAAATATGAAATTGAAATACAAGCATCCGATAAAGGACTTGCCCCCCTCACCACAGAAAAAAGCGTCGTTATTAAGATAGTTGACGTCAACGACAATGCGCCAGAGATTGAGGTTACTTCATTTTCCAGCGCCATTGCTGAAGATGCCAGGCCTGGGACCACAGTGGCCCTCATAAGTGTGACTGATTTTGACTCCGGCCTCAACGGGAAGGTGACTTCTTCTATAAGAGAAAACGTCCCTTTTACCCTATCGCCATCCTTGCAAGAAAACATGTATTCGTTAGTGACCACGTCGCTGCTAGATAGAGAGAAGCAGTCATACTATGACCTAACAATAGTCGCCAGGGATGCTGGCAAACCTGCCTTATCATCCGAAAAGTCAATGAGCGTGCTTGTATCAGATGTGAATGACAACAGTCCCGAGTTCTCACGGAGCCCATATACGTTTTACCTGCATGAGAACAACGCACCGGGAGCGTCAGTGTTTACCCTAGGGGCTTACGATCGCGACGATAACGAAAATGCGGCAATTTCATTTGGCATCGCGAGGGCTGGCCGTGATGACGATACACTGGTGTCATTTCTAAATATCAATTCACAAAACGGGGATGTTTTGGCATTAAAAACCTTTGATTTTGAAACGTCAAAGACATTTAACTTTCAAGTTATTGCAACCGATTCCGGAATCCCGCCACTGAGCAGCAACGTCACCGTTCATGTGTTCATTTTGGACCAGAATGACAACGCTCCAGTCATCCTGTATCCACCCAGTACTAACGGCACCAGCGAGGGGGTGGAGGAGGTCCCTCGCAATGTTAACCCTGGACATTTAGTGACTAAAGTGAGAGCCTACGATGCAGATGTAGGATACAACGGCTGGCTGTTATTCTCACTACAGGAAGTGAGTGACCACAGTCTCTTTGGTTTGGACCGCTATACTGGACAGATAAGAACACTGCGCTCATTCACAGAGACAGACGAGGCTCAACATAAACTGGTCATACTGGTAAAAGACAATGGGAACGTGTCACTCTCAGCAACAGCTACTGTGGTTATCAAGCTCGTGGAGCCCATAGAGGCCATTTCAGCTTCTGATGTGAAAAGTTCAGCGACGGTTGATAATGACAATAATATATCGTTTTATCTCATTATAACTTTGGGCTCAGTTTCCGTGCTTTTTATCATCAGCATTATCGTACTGATTGCCATGCAGTGCACAAAATCTACAGACTGCTCCTCAAAGTTTATACAAGAGCCTAATTATGACGGGACTCTGTGTCACAGCATCCAGTACAGATCTGGAGAGAAACGCTACATGTTAGTTGGACCCAGAATGAGCATAGGATCTACTATAGTCCCGGGAAGTAACGGAAACACTCTAGTGGTCCCCGACAGGAGGCGTCCATGTGATGAGGTAAGAAGGTTGATGGCGATGTCTGTGTCTGCATGTGCGCGTGTGTGTGTGTGTGTGTGTGTGTGTGTGTGTGTGTGTGTGTGTGTGTGTGCGTGCGTGCACTTGCCTAACTATCCAACAGGGGACTATGGCGTCGTAACACCTTGGCAAACACTCATTGAGTGAAAATAGGCACAGACAGCTCCCCTGCTGCAGTGAATGGAGTCCCTTCTTAGATATGTAAATATCGCTTAAGGATTCATGTCCCCTCTTGGCAACTTCTTTAAAAAAACACACACATTTGAAGTTATATTATGACAAAAGTACTTAAAACTAAACTCTGTATTATGTTTTTGTATTTTTTAAATGACCAGCGGTCCACACTTGGTCGATGAAAACCGATAGTCCCCTGTTGATAAAGTAAACGTGTGTGTGTGTGTGTGTGTGTGTGTGTGTGTGTGTGTGTGTGTGTGTGTGTGTGTGTGTGTGTGTGTGTGTGTGTGTGTGTGTGTGTGTGTGTGTGTGTGTGTGTGTGTGTGTGTTTGTGCGCGTATGCGTGCGTGCGTGCGAGAATGCGTTAGCGGGTTGCTGAGCAGGGCTCTCTCACACAGTGTAGGCCCCTGTGAGGTGGGTCTGTGTGTGTGGGTTGATCATTGCTCGTCGTATGGTCTCGATAGTTGATGTGTGGTACTGTCAACAGTAACCTACAATTAGCGAAGAATAGGCTACTCAAGCAAAGTACGAAGAATACTCATACGACCACGTATAGCGTAACCAGGTAGCCTAATGCGGAAGTCAATGAACGGTGACGTTTTATGTTAATTATCTATTAAGTGAGCGCACAAACCTTCTTTGGTTAAGTACAAATCTGCATTTACAAATATTGCAGGACATCGTGCCACCTGTCCCATTTAAAGTATGCAAGTGTGCACCTTGCAACGTAACGCGAGATCGCATGATGTCAGTGCGCATGTGCCTGACGTGTCGGTACCCCATTGCGTCAATAGGCCAAGTAGAACCCAACCCACCGCCTGGGCCAGATAGTACCGCGGTTCGTTGAACAGGCTGAGGTTTAGTTGGAGAACCGTCAGATGAAGGCGTAAACAGTCTCTTGGCGTAACTTGGGGACATACACACGTTGTGGATCCGGACTAGGCTATATGATGGATTTGTGTTTTTGTTGTTGAATTGAATGCGTGCTTTACATACGTTCGTGTGGACGATTCCTTCGTCCAGCAGTATGGCGACATCGCGACGCGAAGCACGGCGGCAGCGACTCGTCACGATAATATCCGCTCTCGTCCTGCTCTGGGATGTCGCCTCCGCGCAAATAAGATACTCCCTTTCCGAAGAGCTGAAGGGGGGCACGCTGGTTGGCCACGTAGCCAAGGACCTCGGTCTGGATACCGGTTCGTTAAAGCTCCGGGGGTTTCGTGTCGCGTCCGGCACCCACGACGCGCTGTTTCAGCTCAACCAGAGCGACGGCGTTTTATACACCGACCAAAAAATAGACAGGGAAGAGGTGTGCGAACGAAGCAGCACGTGTGTGATCAACTTGAAAACCGTCCTGGAGAACCCACTGGAGATACACTATGTCACCGTGGAGGTGCTGGACGTGAACGACCACAGCCCCAGCTTTCCATTAAAGGAAACGCTGTTGGAGATATTCGAGTCCGCCTTACCGGGTGAACGGTTTCCACTACGACCTGCTCGGGATCCAGACAGCGGTCTGAATTCAGTTCATCAGTATAAACTCAGCCAGAATGACCATTTTCGTTTAGAGGTAAAAGACAGGGGCGACGATGGTAAAATACCAATTTTGCATTTACAAAAACCCCTTGATAGAGAAGCTGCCAGAAGTCATAAATTAACCCTCTCTGCCAGCGATGGAGGCAGACCTCCACGCTCAGGGACTACCGAAATATGCATAGAAGTGTTGGACGTGAATGACAACATGCCGGTGTTCACCAAAGAATCCTATTCAGCCATGCTGAAGGAAAACGCACCCGTCGGCACCACGGTGATCCAAGTGAACGCCACGGATTTAGACGACGGCGTGAACGGCGAAGTGTTTTATTCATTCGGAAACAATGTAAATAGCAATTTGCGTGAGCTTTTCGAAATAGACAGCAACACAGGCGACATAATTGTTACGGGCCCTATCGATTACGAACAAAAAGATCGTTATGAGATCGATATCAAGGCGTCGGATAGGGGGGGCGTCCCACTGAAGTCAGACACGAGCATCGTCATAAAGGTCGTCGACGTGAACGACAACACACCTGAGATAGAGGTGACCTCTTTTTCAAACGCCATTCCAGAGGACTCTAAGGCGGGAACCACGGTGGCGCTCATCACCGCCAGTGACCTGGACTCGGGTCTAAACGGGAAAGTCGTGCTCTCCATTAGAGAGGACGTGCCTTTCGCGTTGACGCCATCCCTACGGGACAATATGTATTCCGTCGTCACTAAGTCGCTGCTGGACAGAGAGCATCGGTCTTATTATGAAGTCACGGTAGTGGCAAAAGATGCAGGTTACCCCGCGTTGTCCTCCATGAAGACGGTAGCCATCGTGGTGTCTGACGTGAACGATAACGGCCCGGTGTTTTCCCGCAGTCCGTACACGTTTTACATGAGCGAGAACAACACTCCGGGTTCACCGATATTTTCAGTGAGGGCATCAGACCGAGATCAAGGTGATAACGCTGTGGTTTCATATCATATTCCAAGAGAAGGGAGAGATGATAATAAACATGCATCATATCTGAATATCAACCATGACACTGGAGAGATATTGGCAGTGAAAAGTTTTGATTTTGAAACTCTTAAAACATTTTCCTTCCACGTCATTGCAAGAGACTCTGGAGCGCCACCGCATAGCAGAAACGTGACGGTGAATGTTTTTCTTCTGGATCAGAACGACAACGCTCCGGTTATCTTGTATCCAGGTACTACTAACGGTTCTGCTGAAGGAGTAGAGGAGGTTCCTCGCAATGTTCCTGCAGGCCACCTGGTGACTAAAGTGAGAGCCTACGATGCTGATATAGGATACAACGGCTGGCTGTTATTCTCACTACAGGAAGTGAGTGACCACAGTCTCTTCGGTTTGGACCGCTATACTGGACAGATAAGAACACTGCGCTCATTCACAGAGACAGACGAGGCTCAACATAAACTGGTCATACTGGTCAAAGACAATGGGAACGTGTCACTCTCAGCAACAGCTACTGTGGTTGTCAAGCTCGTGGAGCCCAGAGAGGCCATTGCAGCTTCTGATGTGAAAAGTGCAGCAACTGACATTGTGGATAGTGGCGTGACATTTTATTTAATGATCACTCTGGCTTCAGTTTCAACTCTTTTTCTTATCAGTATTGTCGTGCTGATTGCAATGCAGTGCTCTAAAACCACGGACATATCCTCCAAGTATTTACCAGAAACAAACTATGATGGGACTCTGTGTCACAGCATCCAGTACAGATCTGGAGAGAAACGCTACATGTTAGTTGGACCCAGAATGAGTATAGGATCTACTATAGTCCCGGGAAGCAATGGGAATACATTAGTTCTCCCTGATAGAAGGTCTGCATCTGGAGAGGTAAGACAAGGCCAATGTCTGAATACATTTGTCACACATAAAAAGCTGCAGACAATAGTTACAATAGTCTGAATATCTGATCAATTATTTAACTAGTGCAAGGATGGTATTGAACCTTGATTTTATAATTGTCTTGATATTTAAATCCAAGCCTTAATTTATATGCCACAGCTTCAAAGCTCTTTGCATATAACCAAATACATTACCTTTTGGAGAATATCTATCTATCTGTCTATCTGTCTATCTATCTATCTATCTATCTATCTATCTATCTATCTATCTATCTATCTATCTATCTATCTATCTATCTATCTATCTATCTCGCTCGCTCCACATTTACCACCACATTACATAAGCAACCTTTTCACCAGTAATATGAATGACAAGCTGAGTGGACTGTACTAGGCTGTGTTGTGGTCCTGTGTGCAGCTCTGTATCTTGGAAGGAACACACTTGGGCGTTGATGCTACAGTGGTCTGAGGTGTTATCTGACAGAGCCTTGCTGTGTTTGCAATGGGTCTCCTCCTAGTTTATGTATACCTGGGTGATCCTGGGAACATTAGGAGGTGAAATGGTGGAAACAGACATTGCCATCCTGCATGTAGAACAAGGTGATGATGCAATCCAAGTTCCCTCCTGAACGATTGAAGAATAAATGTTTCAATAACAATCAATTGATATTAAAAAAAACGTCTTGTAACGTTACATCACATTTATGTGATTTAGGTGATAATGTCACAAACTAACTAATTTGACTCTGCATTGTTCAGCATTTAACCTCCCATTTAATCTGTTTTGTTTTGATAGCCTTTTTTATATCATTGTGTGTGTGTGTGTGTGTGTGTGTGTGTGTGTGTGTGTGTGTGTGTGTGTGTGTGTGTGTGTGTAGGATTGATGGGATGTAACTAGGGTTCTGTGTGTTGTAATCAATGAATTGAAAGGGAGCCGCTACAGTGCATAGCCTGAGAACTGGCCTGGGATTGCTCTTCTCCTCTGCTACCACTCCATACACGAGTGCAGTGCAGCGATATGTTATTTATTTATTTCATTGCTGCATCTTTTCTCTCCCTTCCTTTGTCTCCACTCTGCTCTGGTGGTGCTGTGCTGGCTCTGACCTACAGCTCTTGACTGCTTCTGCTTTGTTGAGTCCTAACATGTTGATGTGCGTTGCATTATACTTGACAGAACGAGCCTCTGTTTGCTGTGCCCTTTGAGCTTCCCTTCGTAATTTAATAGGATAACAACACATACAATTTAACATAGAATGCAGATCCCACTGCATCCATGTGCTCTGAATTGCGTTATGTGCAGAGCACATTTGAATTGATTTGAGGTGTGTTGCCTATAGCAACACACTGGCAGCTCCACCTCTATACATCCTCTATACATGTGCTGGTTTCCACTGGAGCCGGTTGCTGCCAGTGGTCCTAGCAACAGCCAGAGAGAGAGACAGGGAGTGAAGGAGGGAGGGAGGTAGGAACGGATGGAGAGAGCAGCAGTGAGAGGGAGGGGGGGGGGAAGGGAGAGAGGAACGGATGGAGAGAGTAGCAGAGAGAGAGGGGGGAGGGGATGTCTTTGCCATGGCTACTGCGTAGCCGTTTCACAGTGTTTAGTGAAACATAGTTATAGTGAGACGTTATTTAGAATATGACACATCATGGGGTGTCATTCTGTCACCGAAATCCTCCCCTGCAAGTCAGCCAACAGATGGAGAAGACATGTACAGTTGGCAGCAAACACGGGCTTGGGCTGAGCTCCTAATTAGATACATTTCATAGTATGTGTGGATAATCTATTCCCCCCAACAACTGGGTCATCCGCTGATTGCTTGCCTATGTGAAAACAAAGAAAAGAAATGGCGTGTAACATCATCCTATTGTCTTAGACTCCTTCCTCCTGTTGGAAGGCGAGTAGCAGGTTGTTGAGGTTGTGGAAGAGATGGGAAGGGTGAGTGTGGAGCGTATGACTGATCCCAGATGTATAGGGCTACTCTGCAGCTCCAGAGAGATAAGCCCACACTGAACTAAATACACAACCACACCCACCCTTCTGTCCATCTCTGCAATATTGTTAAGAACCAAAGTGTGCTAATCTGGCACACTGCTCCATGTGACAGATGACTCTGTGTTGTGTGTGTCTGTGTGTGTGTGTGTATGTGTGTGCGTGTGCACGCCAAGCTGCTCTCGGACAGCAGACCAGTCCATAAGAGAGAGATTTACTGTGGTGATTAAACAGGAGTCCATCTCATTGAAGCTAACAGGTCATGTTGTGGCCTGAGTGGATCATGTGTTCTACCTGGGTCCACCTCATATAGTGCCGCTACTAGGACTAGCTTTGTGCGAGATAATTGTTGTCTCTAGAATGCTTGGTTGCTTATTGTTTATGCCGCTCTTTGCTGCATGCAGTTAGCGTAATGCGTGAGGCGTGTCGGTTGTATTTTGTATTGAACAGTGTGATCATGGATCTAATGTACATGGAGCTCCTGTTCTCTTTGTTAATGCGGTTGCCTCTGGTGCACTCTGGTTTTGGTGTGTCTGCTTGTGTGGTGTAGCTTAGCGGTGCAATTGTGTTAGCATTCTATGCGTGTGCGTAGGGAGACGCTCACTCCTCGGTGTTGCTCTGCTTCGGCGACTTGGGTTGCTTCGGTCGGAGTGTGGTATCCACGACTATAATAAATAAGATGTTTTTGAGGCACGCTTTTAAGTGCGAGTTCCTGGAATTCCTCTAGAAATTCCTACTATGCATGGCAGCGCGTGCGCACACACACACACACACACACACACACACACACACACACACACACACACACACACACACACACACACACACACACACACACACACACACACACACACACACACACACGTCCCCTGAAGCAGACATGATCTTGGATTCCATTTTCCTTTTTTTCATTCTGTTTCTCTCTCTCTCTCTCTCTCTCTCTCTCTCTCTCTCTCTCTCTCTCTCTCTCTCTCTCTCTCTCTCTCTCTCTCTCTCTCTCTCTCTCTCTCTCTCTCTCTCTCTCTCTCTCTCTCTCTCTCTCTCTCTCTCTCTCTCTCTCTCTCTCTCTCTCTCTCTCTCATTGCCCAATAGCTTTATCTGTAGAATGGTTCTTCATAGTGGGCACAATAATACTATTGACCGTTTATAATGCATGTCCGTTTGACCTATTTCCTGTTCTGTCTCTCCATAGTTCAGTATTAACCGTTCCTCTGATTACCCCAAATCCTTTTTGAGAAGATGATCTGAGAATCTCGCTCTCTCTCTCTCTCCCCCCACTTCTGTCTCCCCTACTACAGCTCTCTCTCATCTCTGATCTCCCCTCCCCCACCTCTCTCTCTTGCGTGCTCTCTCTCGGTTTCTCTCTCTTGTAGTTTCTCCACCACATCGTCATTTTCTCTTTCACTCTTTCACCTGCCAGCCTCAGCCAGCTCACAGCAGCCTACGTCAGCGGTCCCCATATACCTCCACCCACTCTCTCTACACCAGTCTGACAGTCCCTCCGTCTTGCTCCCCCTCGCATTCTGCCTTTCTCGCCACCCAATCCCTTTCTGGATCACTCCCAGCGGTGTCAAACCCATCTTTACCATTTGAAGTTAGCCTGCATTCTCTCTCTGTCTCTGTCTCTGTCTCTGTCTCTGTCTCTCTCTCTCTCTCTCTCTCTCTCTCTCTCTCTCTCTCTCTCTCTCTCTCTCTCTCTCTCTCTCTCTCTCTCTCTCTCTCTCTCTCTCTCTCTCTCTCTCTCTCTCTCTCTCTCTCTCTCGCCTGTGGGGTTGTGGCTGTGCATGCAGTGTGTGCTGTTAGCTGTTGTGTGTCAGTGGGGCACATGCTCTGTGTTGCATGGGCTTTGTTGTCAAGGGGGTTATGGCAGCTCTCGCACAACGAGGTCAACTGTGGTGATGATAATCTAATTTAGACACAGTAGCACACAGCAAAACCTCCCCTAGCTTAATGTTCCGATGGCTACATAATGTTGAGAAAAGATGAAACCTCCCTGGCACGCACATGGGGGGGGGGGGTTACTTTCACTCTCACTCAAGTAGGAATGGAAACACACACACACACACACACACACACACACACACACACACACACACACACACACACACACACACACACACATATATATACATACATATACACACACACACACACGTACATCAACAGTAACACACACAACCATAAATTATCTCACCTTGGTCAGAAAAATATATTTAATAGCCACTTAGAAAGAGGGAACATGAACGTGTGTGTGTGTGGTAGAGAGAGGCAAATGAGAAAGCGTCAGACTTACACTAGCCAAAGAATTGTACTTTTGTGAGCTGAGTACAGTACATGCAGACTAAACAGACACAAGCATGCAGACATAAAACTACTGACCCTTTCTTTTCATTTCACAATGGGCCACTTGGGATGCAGGCCCAGGTAACCAGGAGTAACTTGTGCAACTGCTGAAAAATGACCTGCAAGCTGAATCTGATGTAATTTGCACTACCATGATGCAGTATGTGATGAGGAGTGTACATTACTATTTTGGATCCTTGCAAGTCATCGTATACCCCTTGTCTTATATAATCATTAAAATCATATGATTGAAGTCCTACAAAAATGTTGTTGAATGTTGCTATTTTCTAGCATAGATTTGTAGAACCGGTTTGTTTTATTAAAAAGGCTGTGTGATTTGTGGATAGATGTTATCAATATGATCCATGGCATTATAGTATACTTATAGCAGCCTAAGATTACCCATTAGCCTTCTGTAGTGTTAAGTTGATTCCATTGAATTTCAGGGCTTGCATGAACACTATAGCTAAATAAATCAGATTCTTGCTGACATTGCCTGTGAGGTTTTTGCTGTGAACTTCACAACTGTACATGCAGGTGTGAGTGTGTCCATGCAACTAAGCACCTCCTCTCTGCATCCCATCCTGGTTATGTGTTATCTGTGAATCAGGAGGTTCTTGTTATTGTAGAGGTCAGCGACTGTAGCCATTCCCGCGAGCTCGACTAACTTAGCGCAGCAGACTCTACTGTAATCGTTCATATGTCATGATGACCAACTACGAGGGGGGGGGGGGGGTCACAGGGGAACTGTATGGATGTTGCAAGATTTCAGAAACACAATGTTTTTTATTGTTGTTACGGTTCTTGTGTGATCATTGAATTGTTGTCTTTCAGTATGTTATACACACAGATGTAACCTTAGTGTCACAAAATATATTGTATGGATAGCTGCTATATTATTATAAACACACGAAAGGTAGCAATTGCTATTTAAATAAAAATGGTCTATATACAAATGTCCCCCTTTCAATCTTGGACTATTCAGAAGACAAAAAATGACACATTTGAGAAGTAATTGGAGCAGTTTTTGAGTGCCAGACTGAGCTGTAGAGAAGAATTAGTGATTGACTATCGTGGAATATTTAGACTGGTTTTATTTGTATGGATCAGACCGGGTTTTGCCATGTTGATGAAGAGCCATGTGTCTTCAGTGCAGACACCCTGAACTCTATATTTCAAAGTTTATTTGTTCGGATAAATATTTATCCATAATTTCTGTGGGTTTCTCTCAAGATGTGTACGTAAGAGCGTCCCTTCTCTTTTCAATGATGTAACATCCTCGCCCCCTGTCTCCATCTCCAGCTCTTTCTCTATACAACTTTCTATGTCTATATCCAGCTCTCTTTCTTTCTTCAGCTTCTTCATGCAAACTCTCTCACTCTTCAGTCTCCCTGGAGATAGTAGCTCTGGCCGTCTCTCATCTCCATCCCAGAACATTAGCCAAGTCCCAGGTTTGAATGTGTCTTGGTCCACTGCTTCACTTACATAGTAAGTGTATGGATGGGTCCGTCCTCCACAATAACGAGGCCTTGCCTCTCTATGCCATCGACTCACTGCACTGAAATCGAATCAGGGTCAGTGACAGACAGACTGGTTTCCCTAGGGTGCTGGCCTGGTCTATTTGCGCAAATAACTGAAAAAATCCATAAGAAAGTGTTTATCATTTGTTAAAATGTTTTTTTATCAGCTGACCAGCTCGCACAAGATTATTGTACCGGTACTCGTGACCATGGCCGGTCCTTTTTAAATAGCTTGTTGGGCGAACTTACACTGTGTTTAATTAACAGCATCTTTGCTCTCAGTCATCAACAGGGATGTGGACGTGTAGATCTACACAGCTGGGGCTGAGCATCTGCGGTCCTCAAGCCCCAACAGCTGCTGCTGTACTTAAGTTCATGACTGTGTGCAGTTTTTAACCGACTGCACGGGGTCAATGCCAGGCCCTCGTCTGAGACAGACAGCCAAGCGGAACAGGGAGTTATAGTGAGGAGAACATCGCCCTTATGGCTGAACGCCCACTCCATGCTCCTTCTTGTTGTTAGGTTGAAACCACGAGAGAAGTCTATTTTAAGATTAGGTTGGTTTTTTTCGTTCGTTTTTTTTTGTGTTAATCTCTGACGTAATTATGGTGGTTGTGTGAACCATCATCGGTGGCAGCTGTTGGGGAACTTATAGTTGCTGCCTGAATAAGAGGATTGCCTTCCCCCGGCAGTATCTGTGGCACTGTTCACAGCAGGGGGAGAGGGTGAAATACGGCCACAGTTGCCATGCTCTTGACTTTGGGATTCGAAAAGATATAGCCGGCTCCAGTCTGCAGGCCTGCAGGATTCCAATCCCTTGTGGACATGTGCCCTTTTCTAGTGCATCTTGGGTAATTGTTCGGCATGGAATTGGATGGCACTCTGAAAAGACCTAGGCCAGGCCTCCAGAGATCACTTAGGCTACAAATGATCACTCACTCGCACGCAAACAAACACAGAGAACTGGCAACGGATATCTTGTGCTTTACATATATTTGCTTGTTTTTAATTATCTGGATTGAGGGCTGTGTTTGGTGGTATGTCATCTTCTGTATTACATTTATATTTGCAGCCTTGTGTAATACGCCCAGCATTTTAGTTTCTATTCAGGGGTTAGACTTGCCTGAATAATCTGGAACAATGTATTTGATTGGCCCTTTGACGTGACATTGTTACCCTCCTCACTGTAATGTTTTTCTGCCCCCTCTGGAGGAATTTAAACTCAATGAGTAACACAAGACTGTCCTCTCCCCTCCCCCTCTTCTCACCCCACACCAGCCCCAAACAAGCCCCACCCCTATAGAGATGAACACCTGGACCTACAGGGGAAGACCGACATAATACTGCAGGTCCTCACTTGTTTGTGTTGAAGCGGTAGGTACTATTAGCTACAACTAGTAGAGGGCATCTTACTACTATTAGCTGCACTCACAGATCAGCAAATAACAGCAAAGGCTAAACATGTTGATGTAAAACATTCATTAGCCGACTAAGTTAATGCTAAAAGTGCAAATACAACATTTTTTTTTGTATATGAGAGCGAAGTATCCAGATGACACTGGATACTTTGGCTGGCTGGAGTTATGCTAGGTGCCATGAAATACAATTAGTTCTACACCCAAATGGGGTGTATTGCACGTGCAGCTTTAAAATTAACATCACGATGAATGTGTGTTTACTTCTCAGTCCAACATGGAAAGAGGAGGGAGAAATGGAGGACAAAAGATGAAGATCATGATTAATGACGGATGAGCCAATGGCGCTGGAAGTGTTTTAGAGCCGGCGTCAGTGTCATCACATTCAAATGAACAACACATATGGACATTGTGTGCTACAGAAACAAATGTGAATAGTAATAGTCATTGATATTTAAAACATAATGTATTCGGAAACTTTTTCAGTTGTCTCTCCTAGTTGCAAATCTGCAGGCTTCATTGTAAACTTAGATTACTGATGCATGCATTGTTGTGTATGTGTGCCAATAAATGCATAGTGCTTGGTGACATTTCAAAGGGTGTATCATACAGTGAATACATGACATGGCATGATCAGTGTAGTTTATAGTATTGTGGAGGAAAAAAAACGACTGTAATGGAGTATTGTGAGGTGGAGCGGAGCAGGTGTTGGTCAGTGGTTGTGGTCATTATTTCAGAATAGGTTAGAGGTAGCAGTTAACAGTCTGCATTAAGAACAGATCTGGCCTATTGTATCTAGTATTTCGTACAGTGGATATCATTTTTTTGGTTCTGCATAACATTATCCATTAAACATGCACATACCTTCTGCACATGTATATACTGCTAGCTCTTCTAGTCAGCGCTTTTAATTTTGCGGAAATAGATAATATTGTCAAAATGTAGCCTTGAATTGTTTTCTGTGTACATATATATATATATTTTCTACTGTTTTCATCCTCTGTGTCAAACCAACATGTCCTGTGTTGGCCAGTGTAACAAGCATGGTTCTTCTAACCACAAAGGATCAGTGAGTTCATGTTTGTTAACCATTTGATCTTATTATGGCATGTCCACTGAATGTTATTCATGATCTGTGTATTCATGTATTTATTTATTTCAAGAGAAAACATTTGTAAAAAAAAAAAAAAAAAAAAAGCGAACATTTTTTGAGACATTGTATTACAATCGAAAAAATAAAAATAAAAATGCAATGTTTAAATCTTCCTGTAATCTGTACACAGTTGGTCCTGGGTGGTGACTCACATGGAGCTTCTCCCAAAGCCAGTCTGCCTCGCTCAAGGGGACCACCTGTCCCCATGGTAACCAAATAACAAGTGGAATCAGAAATGTGTGTGTGTGTGTGTGTGTGTGTGTGTGTGTGTGTGTGTGTGTGTGTGTGTGTGTGTGTGTGTGTGTGTGTGAGAGAGAGAGAGAGAGAGAGAGAGAGAGAGAGAGAGAGAGAGAGAGAGAGAGAGAGAGAGAGAGAGAGAGAGAGAGAGAGAGAGAGAGAGAGAGAGAGAGAGAGAGAGAGAGAGAGAGAGAGAGAGAGAGAGAGAGAGAGATTATCTATGAATAAAACAGGTAGATAGGAGTGCATAAGGAGTGCTGCTCTCCACTGTAAGCCTGAATGAGTCACAGACCCAGCCTCCCTCCCTTCCTTTTTCTCTCTTCCCCTCCCCTCCAGCAGCCTCCCCCCCCCCCCCCCCCACCAACCCCATTCCCACTGCACCTGTTCTTGTCTGCTTTCCCCCTCACATCATTTGATCGGTTACTCCTCCTTTTTCTTTCTGCATAGCTTATGACTTTTAACTGAATCCTTATACTCTCATTGTGTCTTATCTCTGTGTTATTTATCTTTCTTCCTCACACAAAGGAGCTGTTTCTCCTGCTCTCTTCCTCCCTTGCCACCTCCCACTCTGCCTGATTCTCCCCTGCCTTCTACTCCCTCTCTTGTGCCCCCTCTGTTCTTCATCGTCAGTGCAGGCTGGTAGAAAATGGCTGACGACTTTCTTCTCCTCCTCCATGCTTGCTTGGCACTCATTCACAGCTGCTTTATTCAGTATCACACTGTTAGTGTGGGTTTGTTTGTGTATTTTTGTCTTGCATTAACGAAATATAAAAAAAGCTTCGTAGCTTATTCTTCTGTGTCTTTGCTATCTTTCATCATTCGGCTGGATGGAATAATAGCTTCCTGTCTCTGCAGCAGTTCACATTGGGAGATAGGGAGCGGCGTTGGAGCGCTGAGTGTCTCTTAATTGTTATTTGGTGAGGTTGAACGTTATTGTTCGTTTTTTTTAAATTTTATTTTAGAGTCCCTACATGAGTGTGTGTGTGTGTGTGTATGTGTGTGTGTGTGTGTGTGAGAGAGAGAGAGAGAGAGAGAGAGAGAGAGAGAGAGAGAGAGAGAGAGAGAGAGAGAGAGAGAGAGAGAGAGAGAGAGAGAGAGAGAGAGAGAGAGAGAGAGAGAGAGAGAGAGAGAGAGAGAGAGAGAGAGGGGGGGGGGGGGGGGGGGGGGGGGGAGGAGGGCCAGAGGGATAGAAAGAGAGATGGGTCACACTCTGTGTGTCCGCTGAATGTCACCCCAACATTCAGCTCAGAGCAGTGTGTCATCACCCGTAGGTAGTGTGTATGGGAACTGCACCAAACGCACCTCAAGAGTCATCTCAGTAGATGATGAAACACAAGGAACGCGAGGCAGCTATGCAGACTAGTGAACATGAGCCCCATGCCAATGCAGAGAAGCTGGCTGTGGCTCTGGCTTGCATAGCCTCCCTCCTCTACCTATACCCCAACCTAAAAACACTTATTGTATGTGTGTATGTCCTGGCAATTAAATAGTACTTTGTATAGCATCGTATAGCATCTGACCGTATAGCTATCCATGCTGTATACCAGAAAGGATAGCTAAACCTCGCAATTATGGTGCACCTAGAAACTTGTTCTATTGACATCCTTGCTGTACCTACAGTGATATATTGTTGTTTTACCTTCTACTGACAAATGTACTTAATGTAAGTCGCTTCGGACAGAAGCGTCTGCTAAATGCCCTAAAAGTAAATGCTTGGCTGTCCCTGGAGAAGATTAGTCCATGACGGGAATTACTCCCTTGTTTACGCCCACGCCGCCGCCATAATCCTCTACTCTACGCTCTACGTTTTTTCCCAAAAAACTTGTAGTGAGGTGGTGAATTGAGGGATTGTGTCCCACTGGAGACTTCGGATGTGACCTTGTTTTTTCATGCCGAAACCCCCAGCTGCCTCTTGTCTGTAAAGTTACCCCCCCCCCCAACCAACTTTCTCTCGAGCGTCATCTTCTTGTTCTCCCCCCCGCCAGCTTCCAGGCCTGTCTGTTTTCCTGGATTATGGCGTCCGTTAACAGTTTGTAAGGGGATCATTCTACTTCTCCGTGCCCGTCTAATGCGATTAGAGGGCATCTTAATAACCCCAGGGAGAGTATAGCTTTGTCAAAACAGCAGGTGCAGGGGGGAGGTAAATTGGGCTTTCCTTCAGACGCTGTATATAGGATATGAACACGGATCTATGGAACACTATTACTGTGTACAATGCTTTCATTGGCAGGCCACTGTAACTGCGGCTCATCAATTTCTTGCCTCAGTGACTTTACTGGATTCCTCTCTCTGTCTGTCTCTCGCTGACCCTGCAGTCCTCACAACTTACAGTAATAATTTGATCATGTTGGGATTACACTGTGATTAAGCTCTCTCCATAATCTCCTAAGTGTTTATAAAGGCCAGGTTGTGTTAGTATTAACTTTGACTAATGATGACAATGATAATACATGTGTTAAACTGAGAATCACAAAAGGTTGTCTGGAAAAAGAGGCGGGGAGATCAAAGGTCACAAATGTTAATTGTAAATGTTTTACGAGATTGTTTCGTTGCAAACACATTCTGATGTTTAATCTCTTCACATCCCTTAATTCCTCACTCATGAGACCTCATTGCAGGGGGTAAACACACACACACTCACACACACACACATGCACACAGGCAGACACACACACAGGAAAAAGTTTCATCTAATAATATAGTGTGAGCACATCCTCGCCTCCCACAGACTATAAAAAGATGATGTCTCTGGTCCACCAGAGAGAAGAGAACATGTCGCTGATTCACTTTGGATGCTGATGAGAGTGGAAGGCTCATCTGATGCTCTCAAAGAGCCAAAGGACCCAGCTTCGCTTTCTTTATAAATAGCACAAAATGATGTTGTTGTGTCTTTTCTTTTTTTTACTTTCTTTCTTTCTCCCCACGTAAAAAAAATACAACAAGCTCAGACAACCATTACTCAAACCACCACCTCCTTGCTTTGACTCTCTGCAGACCAGCAATTCAGATCTATTATTCAGGCCCGAGGAAGTGGGCCAAGGCCTAGTGCATCAGGGGCGGACCGGCACTGCGCTGCACTGCACTGCACTTTACGGCGCCGCATGCTGAAGAGTCGTCGGCAGCGCATGGCGTAGGGAAGAGGTTTAAAAATAGATATTACACAATGCTGCCAGCCCACACTCACTGTCGCTTGTACACGGACTGACCTTTAACGGCTTGGATTAAAAAAAAGTAAATCAACCCCTATCAAAGTGTTGATGATGATTAGGCTTAAGATTAAAGCCTTCTGATCAGGATCATTGTGTTCTTCAGCGGTCGCTGATGATACTCAGTGGAAGGTATATTCACACTTGAAGCGTTAGCCTATTTATTCGTGTTAGGGCTGTCATGGTCAACACAATCACCTGTCACTTTTAATTAGTAGTCAATAGGCCTATTGTTTATTTTTGGTATGAACTTTTCAGCTCTGTATTTGCCATATCAAATATAAACATAGATGCCCTCAATATGCCATATATAATATTTATATAACATGTTCTTCTCATTTGGACATCCCAGGTCTCATAAGAAATCAAACCATTATTTGCAACCAACCCTAAAGGGATTGTGTCTCAGGTTATTTTCTGGAACTGAAATGGTCAGATGTGTGTATTCACCCACCACTGTTAGACAGAGGAATGTGGTGTGTATTCACACACACACACACACACACACACACACACACACACACACACACACACACGACTGTTAGACAGAGCAGTGTGGTGTGTATTTACACACACCACTGTTAGACAGAGCAGTGTGGTGTGTCCTGAGAGTGCAGGTGTCCACTTGAGAGCTGTCACTTGCAATATTCGTCAGAATAATCAAACTGCTCAAATAATCCTATTCCCCTGGATCCCTCTCTTGATCGTCCTGGTGTTAGTCTGTGTGTTAATGTGTATCCTGCTGCTGGTGGGCTGGGCATGTTAGCACACAATCACAGCTGTGTCATCACAGTTTTTTTTTTTTTTTTTTTTCAGTTTCCGCTGGCAGGTGAGATATGCCACAGACAGCCAATGCGTCCTGTAATAATCTTGTTGATGAATGTGCTCAGGTGAAATTTAAACATTATGAATGCATTGTTTTCCTCTTATTCGGGCGCGGGGGCGCGAGTGCGCGCATGCGCGTGTATGCGTGATGGAGAGGTGTACGCGCTCTTTCGCTACTGCAACGCAGCTCTCATCAGCACCAGAAAACAAAGAGCCGGCAGAAACCAGAGGAAAAACACAATCTCCCCCTTGTGGCGAAATCGGGCATTTTACCAGCCACTCCTCTTTTGTTATGCGCCTGTGTGTCAATGCATTCAATTATTTACCATGCGCCCACTCACTGTACCACGTGTTACAGTATGGCCTGTGTTTACTGTGAATCTTTAACTGTATTGATCCGTAGACTATGTAGGCCTTCATAGTCCATGTCAAAAATTGTCATGGTAACCTCACCCACAATACAAATCTAGGTTAGCCCTTCCTCTCTCCCCAGATTTATTGTTAATCTGACACAAAACAATGGTTTGGCCTGTGTTTTTGCGAGCCTGTGTGTGAGGAACAGTAAACATATATATTTATATCTGTATTGACATCTATATAGATGTTATATTATTATATGCATATTGTTTTGTATTATATACATTTTTGTATCCAGCCACTAGATCCCAGAGTTTCACTAGTGAATACACACTGGGTTGTGTTTGCTCACAACTGGCGTTGTTTATCATGCTATTCTTGCCAGCCTGCTGCCTGTCCTTGGCAGATGCTCAGGGTTTAGAAGAGAACCACGCTGTGTGTGTATAGGGGGGGGGTATCGCCATGGATACCGGAGGAGAGGTAGTGAATCAATTACGATGTAGATTCCTTTTACTCAAATCAAGCAGCTCCCCGGGGATGAGCAACTCAATCGGACATTGGTTTTGTGTTGCTAGGCAAAATGTTGAGCCAACCGGGCTCCCGGTTACTGCCTCGCTGAATTTAGGTGTCCAATCAGGGAGCACTATGCTGCCTTTGTTGTCTCCGTATCATAATACATTAGCCTGTGACATTCATAGCGTTAATAAAATGGCTGGTGTGGCTTGATACAATGCAGTAGTTGTGTCTGCTACAGTTCACCTGGGTTGTCCTGACTGTCTGGCTCTGACAGTTCATTTTCAATTGGAGTGTAGATATGTATATACAACATAGGGACTTTTATAACCACACAGACACAGATATCCAGACAGATGTGGGCAGACAAAGGGATAGATGGACACAAATAAAGACACACTCGCATATATGTACCACATCCCTGTTAATCACTAATCCCAGTCCTGTCTGAGTGAGACAGAGAGGTTATCGTGCATCTGGTCATCTCTCTTTGCATGTCTCCCTGCAGCTCAACTCACCAGACAGAGTTACAGACAAGTTCAGTCCTCTCATTACGAACTGGACTCACTGCAGACACAGCGAGCAACATCTTATGAACCAAGTGACAGGACGGTTGGTTGTTGATTGGTTTTTGTGTTAACATGTGAAATAAAGGCATCGAGATGGTTAAGCTGCATTGATATCAGTGACTCTTTATCACTGATATCAACACAATGTTCATCAACTTGCAATACAACTGATAGATGAGGGAATCGTGTGGACCGTTACGACACACAGTCTGTAAAATGTTCTGATTCATACAGCATTAGCTGCTGTAGGGATTATTGACACTCTATAAATCATTGACGCTCTATAAATCAGTTGTATTATGAGCAAGATTGTTGGATGGTTTTCTGAAAAGCCAAACCGTAACCTAGAAGTTCACTGAGTAAGTAGGAGGTATTAAGTCTGTATATGTTTGCGTTGCGTTGTGGAAGGACTGCATGAGTAACAGGTCAGTGGGCTAATTGCTCTCTGTTGATTCACTGCTCGATGGCTCAGCCCTTTACCACACGAGACAACGGCTTCTGCAGCAACATGCAGAATGCAGTCTGTTGTTTTAGAGTAGCTGATTACACCGCAGGGCGTTGTGCAGTCAGTTCCTAGTGACTGCACATTGTGGAGGTCTGGCTCTTGTTTTCTCTCAAATTCATCTGTATGTGTGTGTGTGTGTGTGTGTGTGTGTGTGTCGGGGGATGTGGGCTTATCTTTGTGTGTGTGTGTGTGTGTGTGTGTGTGTGTGTTAGTGTATGTTTTATGTGTGTGTGGGTGTGATTGTGTGCGTATTTTCGTCTGTGTGTTTATGTTTTATTTGTGCGTATGTGTGTGTGTGTATTTTTATCTGTGCATATGTGTGTGTTTTATTTGTGTATGTGTGTGTGTGTGTGTGTGTGTGTGTGTGTGTGTTTTATGTGTATGTGTGTGTGTGTGTGTGTGTGTGTGTGTGTGTTGGGTGCTCTCCATATTGCCATGCCCTGCTTTTTATCTTGTCCCTGCTCCTACGTCTCTACACCCGCCCATGTCCTACTTACTCCAGGAGCTGGTGGAGGCTCAGAGCTTGGATTTAGATCTAAATGATGAAGAAGATGATTGTTGGCTTAAATACCCACAATTCATCTCACTATTTCTTCTCACTCATAGGATTCATGTGTGTATGCGTGTCAGTACACACTCTGTTTTGTGTTCGATTCTAATTCAATATGTGATTGGATAACCATGCACCATTGAAATCATCATGGTTGTTAAGAAAGTAAATGGCAGGGAGGGGGGGGGGGAATGTTCCACACTGCATGCATCCAATGCTATATGTTAAAGCCAGACCCTCATTAATAATGATTACATTCCCTCTTCTATTTTTACCTCTCCCTCTCATGCCTTGTGGCTTATTTCTGATCCTCGCCCACTCCTCCTTGCAACCTAAATTCAAGTTCCACCTTCCCCTTTCAATTCATACATCCCCTCTACACACGTCTCCTTCTTCTCTGTATCCCTCTATATCTCTGTATCTCTCCAAATATCTTGTCCATTTAATATGCCCTCTCAATCCTCTCACTCACTTCCTGTATCTCCATTGTCAGCCTGCTGCGACTATTTTAGGGTGTGGTTCCTCTAGTGCTGCATGGGCTCTGGTGCAGCAGCTGTTCAGACAGGACCTCTGGGG